>JAXQQM020057922.1:0-108708 GCA_034641835.2 Pinus albicaulis
TGCTAGCACTCAAATCTACCTCAGGCTGAAATGAAGTAAAACTCAAGGCTACATCAAACCACGCTCAGCCTCGTAGGTAGCCCTACGAGGACAGGAGAGGGCTCTCTCCGTCAATCTCGAAAAAATAAGCGATAGGATGCGAGATGACTTACAATAGGAACTGATTTTAGGCTAGTAAAGAGATAGGTATGTTTGTTTTTTGGTTTTTTGGGTTTTCGCTGGAGTAATGGGAAAACAAGTTTTGGGTCCGGGGATAAGGTCAGACCTTTGCAGAGTTCAAGCTGGGGCGAGGTAGGTGATGATCTTGATGCTTTAAATTGGATTTATGGATAGATTAGACCGACGAGGAGCTGAGGAGGGCAAAGAAGAACTTGGATCCTCTCCAAACAGCTGAAAACATATAGAACTAACTGAATTCAAAGGCTAAGCACTGTAAACAATGGATTCAACCTTAATCACTCATTCAATTTAGTTCAGAAGCATAATGAAAGGATGGCATACATTAAACATGAAGAAACTTAAAGTAAACAAAGGAGAAACATCATCAAGAACAGAACACCACAAGGATCCCAACAAGTGCCGCAAAACCCCTGATCTTTCCTTAGCCAAAATATGAAAAGTATGTACAATAGTATCAAAAGTATCCCAAGAGTCCAACCTGTAGAATGCCTCAGAAATTACAATATATAGATCACTCTAACCCTTTCCCCACCTCTAGGGGTCGAATTCCCTCTTCAGGGATCAGTTTCAACCAATTCTAATCATGGAACTACAATCTAGGCAGCTAACAACTTGCCTCTAAAAGAGTGGAAACTGATCCATTACATGATTTTTTACTCATTTGAGAGTGAATCTTCTAGAAGAGATTAAAACAAGCCAAAGTTACATGCCAAACATGAATTTACATCATAAAAACCCAAGAATTCTATCCATAGGCAAAACTGGTCCAAAATAGGCGAAATACTGAGCTGGCAGCTGAAAACTCAGAAAAATCTCTAGGTGGGTCGCTCCTGAACTGCGTGGGTCGCTCATGTTGCAGGCTGATTTTGAGGTAGTTCCCGACATCCAAATTGCGCTCATGATAGCTCGTTGGAAATCCCTGGATGTCTACTTTCCAACCCAAGTGGAATTTCTGAATTTGGAGTTGATTTGACCCCTCAAAACTTCATTCTCCCAGAGGTACTTCCTGCTGGTGCAAAAGGTGGCAGCAAGGTGGTTTTCATGGTGTTTTTGAGCTGTTTGACCATCCAGATTTTGTTGACATGCTAAGTTGACTTCAGAGGATGCATAATTAACCATTACAAATCCAAAAATGTAAAAATATCCTCCAGCAAGTGTCTCAAAAAAAAGCGAGCGCATGAGCGCGCGACCCACGTAGCTGCAAAACCTGTTTTTAAGACCAAAAATTTGAAAATGACAAAATTTTCTCCGAATTTGCCCAAATTCGGAGCGGAGGTCCTCCATCATGTGTCTTGCCCAGTCAATGAAGCCTCGGCCAAAATCCAAAGTGGATTAGGCCTTTTCCGCCGTCGAAGTGCCTTGCGCAACCTCCTCTTCATGATCCTCATCCTCGCTTTGCAAACATGCATGCGAGCCCAGTAATGGCCTTTCATGTGGCGAAGCATGTCTTTGTCGCGATTGGCCTTCGCCAATAGTTTCTCCAAATGTATATTCACCCGCGTGAGTACAGTATCTCTGTCAGCTGGTGTCATGTCACCAGGCCTCTTTCGATTCCACTGCCTGTCCTCACGGATTTGGCGCACCTCATAAAATGTGAGCTCATCCTCGAGCTGTTTGTTGCGCTGCTCCAAATAGTTAATCACCCACTGAGCCTTCTGAAATTGGTCTTTCAGCTGGTCATTCTCGGCCCTTTGCTCCTGGATGACTTCCCTCAGCTTCGAGTTAGGAGAGCCCGTATCAACATCAATGACTGTCATATCGGTGTCCCGGCCTCCTGATGGGCCCTCATCATGCATGGGCCTCTTGCCCCTGTCTTGTACCTGTACCTGCACTGAAGAAGAAAGCGAGACCCTTTCCACATCACGCGGAGATAATACTCGCCGTGTCGATGAAGTCGGCAAGACCCCTTCCACCTTACGTGGAGATAGTACCCGCCGTGTCGCTGCAAATAAGGCCCTGTGGCCTCGCTGATATGTCTGAACCAAAGGAGTGATGATATGCTCAACCTCAAGCATGTCCGGCTGGTGTGAGGGCTCTCCTGCATCATGAACTGCCTTGGGAGGCTGTTGTGGCACTCTGAAAAAGTCTCTAGAAATGAAATCCTCCCAAGTGATGCCCTGCTCTGCCAACTGATGTGACACCAAGATTTTGATCAAAGCGAAATGATATATACTCCTGTACTGCTGCACTGGACTCGTCTTCTTCTGCCCTCACAACTAAAATACTGAATGATGAGCCTCATGAGTGGTGCATACTCATCTCTCAAGAATCTGAATGGAAAAACTCTGCTCAAGTAAGCCACATATCCAGTTTTAATGTATGGCTCATAGTGAAATTTCTCTAACTGCTTACCCTTGCTCCATTCCTCGCCTATGTTCGGTATGCCAGTGGCTTGAGCAATAGTCAAAGGTGATACAATGAAATCAACCCCAGCAAGGTTTACCCGATCACCCTGCAACCGAGCCAAAGAAGTAGGCTCCTCTCTGCGATGATCACCACTCCTATTTTCTCTGCGGGAACCCCGTGGCACATTACCTTCAGCCACCGAATCACTGCCTGACCCTGGCTCATATTCTGACTCTGTCTCTGACATATCTCTGATCAAACTTTTGGCAATGTGTATACTGATATGAATGCAGTGAAAGCAAAATTAGGATGTATGTTTAACACTCAACCAATATTCCCATCGTCAAAGCACTATCAAGGAATCAAATTATGGATAAAATCTCAGCTTTAAAAGGACTGAAAAAGGCAGCATCTCTGTTTTGAATGCAAATGAAATTTCGACCAAATAGGAGCAGGCAACCTTCAAAAGTTTGAACACATCTAGTCAAAGGAGAGCATGGCATTAATAGTAATATGTTTGTCTATGAGTAATGACCATAAAGGTTTCAATGGGCCATTTGAAACAAAGACATGAGCATATTTTTACATTGGGCAATGTGACTCATTACAAACATGGGCAATATGACTCAAAGGGTTTAAACATGGTATGACCATAACATTGGTAGCAGTGGTATAATGGGTATGAGAGCAATTTGATTTTAATGTTATATGAAAGGCTGACCATATCACTGTTTAAGATAGCAAACACACTCTTTACACCATTTATTTTCATTTCAAACCCTGAAAACAATAATCTTATAACTGTGGGGTTTTAAATCCTTCATTTGCATATTGGAAACCACCCATGATGTCACAAATGTGTTTAAAAACCCAAGCAATTGATGAAAACCTGTTTTGAAGGCAGCTGGAGTCGTTTCCAAGGCAATCTGGGCGCTCAAATTAAATTCCAAAACTCTGTGTCTGCGTGGGTTGCGCAGCCCAGGTGGGTCGCGCAGCTGCAAACCCACAGTGCTGAACTGACTCTGCGTGGGTCGCGCAGCCCAGGTGGGTCGCTCTCCCTCAACGTGGGTCGCGCAGCCCTAAAACTCTGTCTACGCCCTTCAAAAGTCTGAAATCGGCCCTCAACTTTGCAAACACGATTTGGGAGCAATGAAATCGGTTCAAATGAACTTGTTTGGCCTTTATACATTTCAAAAATATCTTCACAATCAGATTTTATTTCAAATCTAATTTCAAACCCATATTACAAATGTTTTTGTAATTTTCACTTTGGCTTCTTCAAATACAAACTTGCTTTGGCTTCTTTGAGGTCGATACTAATGATTTTGCTGTCTTCTTGGAGGGATATGGCTGTCTTGGCTAGAGAAAAGACCAGGGGTCTGCTTTTGACAATGTTTTCATGGCGGAACAATTACAATTTATTACAAAATGACAATGACAAATTTCTAGTTCCAAAACAGAGTTTTGGACTAGAAATGTATTTTTTTTTTAAAATGCTGATGATAATAAAAATAGAAATCCAAGTACTGGACTCTCCTCACCTTGCAGGCTTTATGACCAGTATATAAATGACTCAAAAACCCTATACACCAAGACCTAGGACACTTATTGACATTTTAATGACCTCATACATAATGACAATGACTATAAATAATTTTTTGAGGAAATATTTTTAAAATAGCGCTGCAGGTATAAACATGAGGAAACAAAGGACAACAGACCCCCTCGTCATTTTATGGCATGATCCTAGTGAAATGCAACGAAGTGGAACAAGCGAGACACCTAATAATGAATATGCAAAAGACAAAATGATCACTGACGGAGGGCTGCAAGGACCGACTCTAACATTGGCTCCAATGGGGATGGTAGCTCCAGCTCCGTGGAGGTGCCAAGAACCGTAGAACTTGGGAGAGCAGACAGTGCCTCCATCCATTGGGCGATGGAATCATTATTTGAACGGATAACACAAAACCTTTGACACATTTATTGAATCAAAACTTGACTGAAAACTTGACTCAAACCGACTCGATGGCAAACTGAAATAATCTTGAAAAAACTGACTCAACAGACCAAACACAAATGACTCATGACTGACTTAAAACAAGACTTTACAAAGCTTTTGGAAAAAAGGTAGCAGTCCATCAAGATTTGAAATCATGATGACAACCACCTGCATACTAATGAAATATGTACAATCATGTATAATTGGCTTTCCAATGTAACCAATCCAGCAGATGGCTACACCTCAAATTTCTGCTCTTACTCTCTTCAAGTAGGCAGAATGCTAAACCTGTAGGCAACTCAACACAATCACTAAAACTAAAGCTCATGAAAATAAACCAGGCAACATTTATCCTTTCTAATGCTTGCAAAAGAATGCTGAAGGGATCTTGAAAATCCTGAAACACTGGCTTATCTAGAGATCCAGCTGCAAAAATACTAGTATTCACCTCACTCTGATCTGAAAAGACATTTGATTTCTGAGGGATAGAGATGCACAAATCTGCCATCTGAGTGTTAGCTGTAGGTTCCTTGCCCATGAGTAATTCTGGCATATACTCTTCAATTTCATGATCTAGGTCATTCTTAAACAAAAAACAATCTTCAAGGTTATCAAACATGACAGCCTTATCATTTTTGTGAAGGAAAAAATTATCTGTTTGCTGATCTACACAACTGATTACAAGACAATCATCTTTTTCAACATAGGAAGAAGTTTCACCAACACTTTCCTGATTATGTGTGCACTGCAAATCTGCTGTAGCTTGGGCTGTAACAAGACCTTTCAAAAGCTGATCTATCTCATCTTCAGACAAAGGAGACAATGCTTTTTGTTTTCTTTTGCTCAAACAATGATTATCTTCATATGACAAGGCATTCAAACTATCATTCATAACTGAGTTATTGAAAGGAGATTTATCACTTACTTGCACAAAGATCTCATTCTGATTTTCATGAACTGACTGAATTGCTTCTTCATGAAGGCTGTGTTCTAATGATGGGCTGACAGTATGACTGAGAACATTTGGATCCATTACTGTGTCTTCTGCATCCCAGATGATTTCAACAGCAGAGTTTTCCTTGATGGGTTTCAACACAAGATATGCTTGGTCATCATGATCTGAATCTGAATCTGAAGTAGATGTCTGGACATTATCACAATCTGCAATTGGAACTGGACTTACTTGCATGCTGCTGTCTTCTGTGGGCAGATCTGAAATGACATTCTCCCTTTCATCATTTTCAGCCATATGGCCATCAACCTGCTGCAAAGTCTCCTGAGCACCTTGATAGGTATCCTTTAGGTTCTCTTCATGTTGCTGAAATGGATTCTCATATAGAGCCTCCATGATTTCATCATTCATGAAATTATCATCTTCATAATATCTCTCCAGGATTTCAATAAAAGAATAAGCATGTTTGCAACAGTCATGAACTAAATTTAATGATGGATAAGATACTTGATATCTTTCAATGAACATAGCATGAAAATCCTCCAAACAATATATACAGGCCAGCGGCAAATTTTCATACCATGATTGGGCTTCACCTTCCAGAGTGGCCAGGAATATCTTCATCAAACAATCTTCAGGAAAAGCCACCTTCAACTTGCGAATATGCATGTGAAATCTAATCAGATGTAAAGCAGCATCCTTCTTACCATCATCGTTAAACGTAGGCAGATTCCTTGACCAATCTACCTTGGGCATCTTATTCGGAAAACCTGGAATGTGATCTCGGCTCATGGGAGCATATCTTCTTGTGATTCGGTCCATCTCGAAAATCTCACAGCTACTGATCTCCCTGCAGTGAAGTCACCATGAAGCATCGATTTCTGGATTTGTTCAGTGAATGAAGTCACCAGGTGAATGATTTCAGCCTTGCGATGTCCGACCGTTGTTCACCATCAACGATCAGATCTGAACTTGATACACGTACTGGGGCAATTTATAAGTTAAGTGCTACGATTACAAGTTAAACCGGAGATCGACTGAAGCAGCGTTTATCTACTTCGCTGATGCATAGCAACAGCGTTTCGAAGGCTACCTGGCGTGTCTTCAGACTCCGTCTATAACAAGCAAACGTTTTGAGTTTCTCCCTAGTATGGTCGCCACTATGTTAGCACTCAAATCTACCTCAGGCTGAAATGAAGTAAAACTCAAGGCTACATCAAACCACGCTCAGCCTCGTAGCTAGCCCTACGAGGACAGGAGAGGGCTCTCTCCGTCAATCTCGAGAAAATAAACAATAGGATGCGAGATGACTTACAATAAGAACTGATTTTAGGCTAGTAAAGAGATAGGTATGTTTGATTTTTGGTTTTTTGGGTTTTCGCTGGAGTACTGGGAAAACAAGTTTTGGGTCCGGGGATAAGGTCAGACCTTTGCAGAGTTCAAGCTGGGGCGAGGTAGGTGATGATCTTGATGCTTCGAATTGGATTTTATGGATAGATTAGACTGACGAGGAGCTGAAGAGGGCAAAGAAGAACTTGGATCCTCTCCAAACAGCTGAAAACATATAGAACTAACTGAATTCAAAGGCTAAGCACCGTAAACAATGGATTCAACCTTAATCACTCATTCAATTTAGTTCAGAAGCATAATGAAAGGATGGCATACATTAAACATGAAGAAACTTACAGTAAACAAAGAAGAAACACCATCAAGAACAGAACACCACAAGGATCCCAACAAGTGCCGCAAAACCCCCGATCTTTCCTTAGCCAAAATATGAAAAATATGTACAATGATATCAAAAGTATCCCAAGAGTCCAACGTGTAGAATGCCTCAGAAATTACAATATATAGATCACTCTAACACCTTTCCCCACCTCTAGGGGTCGAATTCCCTCTTCAGGGATCAGTTTCAACCAATTCTAATCATGGAACTACAATCTAGGCAGCTAACAACTTGCCTCTAAAAGAGTGGAAACTGATCCATTACATGATTTTTTACTCATTTGAGAGTGAATCTTCTAGAAGAGATAAAAATAAGCCAAAGTTACATGCCAAAAATGAATTTACATCATAAAAACCCAAAAATTCTATCCATAAGCAAAACTGGTCCATAATAGGCGAAATACTGAGCTGGCAGCTGAAAACTCAGAAAAATCTCTAGGTGGGTCGCTCCTGAACTGTGTGGGTCGCTCATGTTCCAGGCTGATTTTGAGGTAGCTCCCGACATCCAAATTGAGGTCATGATAGCTCGTTGGAAAGCCCTGGATGTATACTTTCCAACCCAAGTGGAATTTCTGAATTTGGAGTTGATTTGACCCTCCAAAACCTCATTCTCCCAGAGGTACTTCCTGCTGGTGCAAAAGGTGGCAGCAAGGTGGTTTTCATGGTGTTTTTGAGCTGTTTGACCATCCAGATTTTGTTGAAATGCTAAGTTGACTTCAGAGGATGCATAATTAACCATGAAAAATCCAAAAATGTAAAAATATCCTCCAGCAAGTGTCTCAAAAAATGCGAGCGCATGAGCGCGCGACCCACGTAGCTGCAAAACCTGTTTTTTAGACCAAAAATTCGAAAATGACAAAATTTTCTCCGAATTTGCCCAAATTCGGAGCGGAGGTCCTCCATCATGTGTCTTGCCCAGTCAATGAAGCCTCGGCCAAAATCCGAAGTGGATTAGGCCTTTTCCGTCGTCGAAGTGCCTTGCGCAACCTCCTCTTCATGATCCTCATCCTCGCTTTGCAAACATGCATGCGAGCCCAGTAATGGCCTTTCATGTGGCGAAGCATGTCTTTGTCTCGGTTGGCCTTCGCCAACAGCTTCTCCAAATGTATATTCACCCGCGTGAGTATAGTATCTCTGTCAGCTGGTGTCATGTCACCAGGCCTCTTTCGATTCCACTGCCTGTCCTCACGGATTTGGCGCACCTCATAAAATGTGAGCTCATCCTCGAGCTGTTTGTTGCGCTGCTCCAAATAGTTAATCACCCACTGAGCCTTCTGCAATTGGTCTTTCAGCTGGTCATTCTCGGCCCTTTGCTCCTGGATGACTTCCCTCACCTTCGAGCTAGGAGAGCCCGTATCAACATCAATGACTGTCATATCGGTGTCCCGGCCTCCTGATGGGCCCTCATCATGCATGGGCCTCTTGCCCCTGTCTTGTACCTGTACTGGAGAAGAAAGCGAGACCCTTTCCACATCACGTGGAGATAATACTCGCCGTGTCGATGAAGTCGGCAGGACCCCTTCCACCTCACGTGGAGATAGTACCCGCCGTGTCGCCGCAAATAAGGCCCTGTGGCCTCGCTGATATGTCTGAACCAAAGGAGTAATGATATGCTCAACCTCAAGCATGTCCGGCTGGTGTGAGGGCTCTCCTGCATCATAAACTGCCTCGGGAGGCTGCTGTGGCACTCTGAAAAAGTCTCTAGAAATGAAATCCTCCCAAGTGATGCCTTGCTCTGCCAACTGATGTGACACCAAGATTTTGATCAAAGCGAAATGATATATACTCCTGTACTGCTGCACTGGGCTCGTCTTCTTCTGCACAAATGTCACCATCCTCTCTATGTTGCGGTGTATGAAATACGGAATATTCATCATACGCACCTCATCTCTCAAGAATCTGAATGGAAAAACTCTGCTCAAGTAAGCCCTATATCCAGTTTTAATGTATGGCTCATAGTGAAATTTCTCCAACTGCTTACCCTTGCTCCATTCCTCGCCTATGTTCGGTATACCAGTGGCTTGAGCAATAGTCAAAGGTGATACAATGAAATCAACCCCAGCAAGGCTTACCCGATCACCCCGCAACCGAGCCAAAGAAGTAGGCCTTCTCGCGATGATCACCACTCCCATTTTCTCTCTCATGTGGGAACCCCGTGGCACATTACCTTTCAAACACCGAATCAACGCCTCGATCCCCGGCTCATATTCGACTCGTCTCCGACATATCTCTCGATCAAACTTTTTGGCAATGTGTATACCGATATGAATGCAGTGAAGAAAGCAAAATTAGATGTTAGTTTAACACTCAACCAATATTCCCATCGTCAAAGCACTATCAAGGAATCAAATTATGGATAAAATCTCAGCTTAAATGGGCTGAAAAAGGCACCATCTCTGTTTTGAATGCAAATGAAATTTTGACCAAATAGGAGCAGGCAACCTTCAAAAGTTTGAACACATCTAGTCAAAGGAGAGCATGGCCTTAATAGTAATATGTTTGTCTATGAGTAATGACCATAAAGGTTTCAATGGGCCATTTGAAACAAAGACATGAGCATATTATTACATTGGGCAATGTGACTCATTACAAACATGGGCAATGTGACTCAAAGGGTTTAAACATGGTATAACAATAGCAATAGTTGCAGTGGTATAATGGGTATGAGAGCAAATTGATTTTGATGTTATATGAAAGGCCGACTCATATCATCGTTTAAGATAGCAAACACACTTTACACCATTTATTTTCATTTCAAACCTCGAAACAATAATCTTATAACCTGGGGTTTTAAATCCTTCATTTGCATATTGGAAACCGCCCATGA
Organism: Pinus albicaulis; assembly: GCA_034641835.2. NCBI lineage: Eukaryota > Viridiplantae > Streptophyta > Pinopsida > Pinales > Pinaceae > Pinus > Pinus albicaulis. The sequence continues at coordinate 10,033 of JAXQQM020057922.1, forward strand.
TGTCACAAATGTGTTTAAAAACCCAAGCAATCGATGAAAACCTCGTTTGAAGGCACCGGAGTCGTCTTCCAAGGCAACTGGCGCTCAAATTAAATTCCAAAACCTCGTAACCGCGGGTCGCGCAGCTCGCGTGGGTCGCGCAGCCCAGGTGGGTCGCGCACCTGCAAACCCACAGTGTTGAACTGACTCTGCGTGGGTCGCGCAGCCCAGGTGGGTCGCTCTTCCTCAACGTGGGTCGCGCAGCCCTAAAACTCTGTCTACGCCCTTCAAAAGTCTGAAATCGGCCCTCAACTTTGCAAACACGATTTGGGAGCAATGAAATCGGTTCAAATGAACTTGTTTGTCCTTTATACATTTCACAAATATCTTCACAATCAGATTTTATTTCAAATCTAATTTCAAACCCATATTACAAATGTTTTTGTAATTTCACTTTGGCTTTTTCAAATACAAACTTCCTTTGGCTTTTTTGAGGTCGATACTAATGATTTTGCTGTCTTTTTGCAGGGATATGATTATCTTGGCTAGAGAAAAGACCAGGGGTCAGCTTTTACAATGTCTTCATGGCGGAACAATTACAATTTATTACAAAATGATAATGACAAATTTCTAGTTCCAAAACAGGGTTTTGGACTAGAAATGTATTTTTTTTTTAAAAATGCCGATGATAATAAAATAGAAATCACAAGTGCTGGACTTTCCTCACCTTGCAGGCTTTATGACTAGTGTATAAATGAATCAAAAACCCTAGACACCAAGACCTAGGACACTTATTGACAATTTTAATGACCTCATATATCATGACAATAACTATGAATAATTTTTTGAGGAAAAATTTTTAAAATAGCGCTGTAGGTATAGTATGAGGAAACACAAGATGACACAACCCTTCGTCAGTTCGTGGCATGATCCTAGTGATATTATGACTAGTATATAAATGACTCAAAAAAACCCTAGACACCAAGACCTAGGACACTTATTGACATTTTAATGACCTCATACATAATGACAATGACTATAAATAATTTTTGAAATGACACAGTATTTTTGAAATAGCTATTTATGAGGTATAAACATGAGAATATAAAAGGACAAACAGTCTATATTGGTTTATACTTTGAATCCCTATAGAAAATTCAGGCACAGACAAGCAGAACGATGTATGTAAGGAATAATAAAAAGCGAAATGATCAGCGACGGAGGGTTGCTGAGACCGACTCTAACACTTTCAAGAACAATAATGATTTGTTTTAAAATAGTTTCACAAGTTCATGTGCAGTTTACTTCAAAAAGATTGAGTGATTTCTTTTCCAGTTTTTGAATGAGTTAGTTTCACGAGCATGAGTGATTTCTTTACAAGTAGTAGTGATTGAGTGATTTCCTTTCAGTATATGAGTGTGTTTTTTTCAGTTCAAGAGTGATTTATTTTCAGAGTAATGATTATTTGTTTATTTATTTACAAGTTTCATTGCCATAACATTTCATTTCAAAAACATAAAAATGTATAAATTCCCTTTTCTATAATTTGATTTTATCTTCGTACACTAGACTATTATAATTTCTAGAAACTAACAAATTAGTTAAGATTTCTTCATAAGATAGATAAGGTTTGTTTCAATTTTTGCATAATAGAAAGCATGTTGATTTTTAGAACTTAGTTGTAATTTAAATGTATTTCATTAGGAACATAAGAATAAAAACATCCTTAGAAGAAATCTCTACAAATTCAATCATCACACCAAGAAACTGAATTAAAAAATGGCTTCTAGCATATATTTTGCACTTTCACTTCACAAGTTTACCAACTTTGGTCGATAGATTATGTAATCAATTTAATACAATTAAATTGACCAAACATTTTGGCACCATTGCTGGGGAAGTGTATATATGATTCATTTTATTTTCATTTAAAAAAAAACTCCAATCACCTACCATACCCCTTATATCACGTGGTACAGTAAGAGCCACACAGTCACATCATGAATCCTGATTTTTGCAGGTACAAGAAGATGTGACAAAGGAGGTTGAAGAAATATATGAAGATGATGAAAATGAGGAAGATCCTTCTGTATTTCCCATTCAAGAAACATATACCAACATTCAAATGAAAAACATCCCTCCATCTATACTTTCTAACTTCAAAGTTATGAGATTAGAAGACCCAACAACTTTTATTTTTGAATTTGAAATCATTTGTATATCTTATGGATACTCATTACACATTCAAAAATTGAATTTGTTTCCAGCAACATTGAAGGATAGAGCTCTTATATGGTTCATGACTTTATGAACAAATTATATAAGGACTTGGGATGATATGAAAAGAGTATTTTTGGAAAAATATAAAGATTATTGCATACACCATGACCTTAGAAATGAAGTCTTTAAGATGAACCAAAAAGAGGATGAAAACCTAGAATATTTAGTGGAGAGATTAACTTATAATGCCAAAAGATATAAATTTCATAATTTAGGATCAGACACATTAAAAAGTATCCTACTAAAAGCTAGAAGGGATGAATGGATTGATCTTCTTAACTTGGTGGGAAAAGGAGATGACTCTCAATTGTCATTTCAAGAACTGCGCAAGAACATATCAAGAGGAAAAATAAAGTATGGAAGATCCCCTCAAGATCCAGTTATGGTAAGGATAAGTAAGTTGACATCAGAAATTGTAAGTCAAGTTGAAATTAACAATTTTCTAGAAATTCTTGGTAATTTAAATGAACAAATTGATATGCTAAGAATGAAAAACCAACAAAAATTTGAGAATGCTAATTCATTTATATTTTTCCCCAAATGTAGAAAGAAACATGCCTTGCATTAATGTCCACTTGATAACATTAAAAATTGTTAAATATGTGCAGGATCACATACTACTAAATATTCCCATCATTACCAAGGTTAAAGGAAATTTACCAAGAAGCAAATCAAACACTAGAACAATATTGTTATGTAGCTCCAAGAAGATCATGGAAACCTCATCAACCTGGCATGATGCAAGATCCTAATTCTCAATTTCAGGGTTATGCACAACAATCTCAAAGTAATTGGAAAACACCCTTGCCTTGGAAACCTTGTCCATCTCAATCCCAACCTCAAAACCAATCTTGGCAATAAGTTTGGCAAAGGCCTTACAGAAGAAATCCATTGTATCCTCAATATTTTCCTCACTATCCTCAATACCAATCTCAATGCTATCCATACCATTCACCTCCATCACAACATCAAATTCACCCTCATTTTACCTCAATTCAACCTTTCCCATTACCATCCACACAAGAACTCCAAAGATCCATTCCCACTCACTACTGTACAACCATTTTATATCCCCCAACAATAAAACACCTCAATCCACCTACAATGTTGAGGTATTGCAAAATTATTCACCAACTATCATTGAAGAACAACAACCAGAAGAAGAAGATTCAGATAGAGTCCAAGAATTATGGATTCTTGTCAATAAAGAGCAGTTGTTGGAACCTGATATTGAAAAGTTTATTGCATGCCTATCACTAGATTATATGAATGAAGATCACATCTCTGAAGACTTGCATTGCATGATAGCAGGAAGCCAAGGAAGACAATATTACATTGAATCTTGGTTCAAGACAACCATTGGATCACAATACTCAATTCTTCAGTATTTTCTGACATAATCCTAATCAAGAATTAGGAAAATTTTGAGATCTAAAATGGGCCTCCTAAGGAAATTATAAAATAAGAGTGGAAATAATAAAATAATATTAGAGGGAAAAAGTAAAAACTAATTTTTCAACTCGTATTTTCAACTTATCTCCCTATGGGTTTACTCAAATTCCGAGTGGAAACACTCATTGGATGAAGAATTTGATTCCTCATCCAAGGAGTACCCATCTTCCATACTTTCTATGGACCCTAGTACATGAAAAATGATAAATACATGAAAAACGTGATTGCAATCACGTTTTTTCATGTATTTCTCATTTTCCATGTGGCAGGGTCCATTAAAAGTAGCCAACATGGGTACTCCTTGGATGAGGATTTAAATTTTTCATTCAACGAGTACTCCCGCTCGAAATTTGAGTAAAACCTTAGGAAGATAAGTTGAAAATATGACTTCAAGGAGTAGTTTTATTATTTTATTATTTTTTAATCTTTTTACTTTTTTATTCCAAAAATGGTGAATCATCCCCCATGGTTGAAATCACGATCTTGAATCCTATTGGTTCTTATAAATTTCATTTTGGTTGTACATTTTTCTTAGGAAGCCCATTTTAGACTTCAAAATTCCCCTAATGGTAGTTCGTCTCTCATATACTGGTGCATATCGATATATTTCAATCCTTCATATGAGTTTATCTATAATCTTGTTACACACATGGTTCCATTGGAAGTATTCATATACTTCAATGAGATTTATTTTTCAAGTAGAATAGGACATAAAAAGAAAAGTTCTATTGTGAAAACCAACTTGTTGGCGCAATTGGACATGAGCTTTGCCTGAAAACTAGGCAACTAACGAGCAAAGTTCAAAATAAGCTCTTTAATTTTATGATGTTTTCAATCTTTTCTTATGTTTATTCAAATAATTTTTGGTTCTATGCTCGATTTGGCTGATGTGGGATTCCTTAAGGCCCACATTCCAACAAATCTTGTCCCATCGACCTCAACACCTTATCTAGTATCAAGACTAGAGACTGTTTGGAGTGCCTTGAAACTTGCATACATCAATAGTAAGCCTCCTCATTGACAACAATGGGAATAAAACAATGTCTCTTGATTGTTAGATCTTGTAGGCGACTCGACTTCAACACATTCATTCGTCCCTGTCAAGATGCACTCATGTACACTATCGATGAGCTGTGTCACATTGGTTAATGATTTTCATCATTGATCGGTAATCCAATGATTTCTTCCCATGCTCGACTTCGACACATTCATTCTCATAGCAGGAAATGTAACATGAATTTTGGCTTCGATGAAGACTAATGGTTTTATGGAATCAACAAATTTAAGCAATACATTTTATTGGTTGTAGCAGCATGTTCATATTTTTATCCTTCAACAACAACATGATGGCACCATTACACCTTTTTCATTCATTTCATTTTCAAGAAAAACAATAAATTTGGGCCTATTTCAATCAATATGCATTATGTTTCATGGTTTCTACTTCAAAATGCAGTACACTATCCAAATCAGCAATTCAACTTGGAAAAGAAAAAAAAAAAGAAAAAAAAAATTCTGCAAAAATTGACATTTTTTTTCAACAGATGTGGAAAGTTGCAGTTTCTGTAGCTATTGCGGTAACAACTTGTTTTCACTAAATCAACTTGTTCCAGAGGCAGTTTTGACCACCACGATACCGATTGAATACCATGTAAATCTCAATTAATTACACATTTGGGTTTAGTCACATGTGTTATTTCAATAATATTATATAGGGTTTAAAATAATAACACTAATTTAGGGTTGAGGTAGCAATAGAACTGCCTTGAAGTTTGATGAAATAGGCCCATCCTTGTTGTTTGAAGAGATGCGATGAAAAAATATAGAGAGCCATAATGTAGATTCCTTGTCTATAAGAGGACAGTCCTAGAACAGAAACCCAAATAAGTCCTCGACTGGGAGATCTAAATTTAGAGGGAGATATAAATCTCCAGGAAAATTTGTAAAGGTATGCTAGAAATGTGGAAAGGAAGGGCACTACAAAAAGGATTGTAAATCTAAAATTCATGAAAAAGGAAATGGATATAATGATGCTTATGCTCCTCAACCCTAAATTAGTGTTACTATTTTGAACCCTATATAATATTATTGAAATAACACGTGACTAAACCCAAATGTGTAATTAATTGATATTTACATGGTATTCACTCAGTATCGTGGTGGTCAATAATGTAGGCCAATTTGTGGGAGACATAATTTCCACATACAAATTTTGATTAAGGTTATTTTCACAATGTTGGAAATATTTTGGTGTGAAAAATAAAATTGGGGATCTATAGACATGCTCATGAAGTTTTAACCCAAAAAAAATTCATTTGATGCTTCAAAACATCTATTGAAGGTTTTGGACCCTAAATCACCAAACTAGGACCCACCTCTAAAATGGACCTTACAAGCTAATTATTTCAACTCTTCTCACTAGGAAATACCAATATAGATGGAAAATTATAAAATGATCCATTATATATCATATCTACCTATATATATAGGATTTTTTTCCCAAAAACTATTACTAAATGAAGTTAGTAAATTCTTCGTCTACCTTCTCCTTAGAGTACCAGTTAGCCTTGCCTAGAAGTTGCAATTTCAACCATATTTGTTAGAGTTAACGCTACACTTCTTTCATAGTTGTCAACTTCTTATACAAAATTGTATCTTCTATGAGAAATAATTGAGTTTATTGTGTTAAATCCTCTATGATAGGTAGGATCCACTCCTCAATGATATGAAGGACAAAATACACATTTTACTAATATATCATGGAAGGCTCACCCACATTCTTTAATATTTTAAAATGACCATATGTGTTATACAATATTTTTTCACACTCCCTGTCTCATGCTCTGAGCTGTCAAAATTTTCCCCAAATGTCGCGAAGTGACAACAACTGTTAATTTGTTCACCATGAAAACATGATAATAGCATCCCTGAAGAACAAAAGAAGAAATGCCTTGAAGAAATTCTGGAAAGTCTTGCCAAAAACCCTATTTGTAGGCCCAGCACGGTCCTCATAACTTATTCCTTGTGCTTGCCACCTTCACCAATAAATGTTTATAGCGCTGCCAACGTGGGAATTTAAGTGAAAAATCGCGCTACTCCTCTTCAGGTAGTTTCTCTAAAAATGGAGGAGAATATTCTCTTACTAGAAGCCTCGAGAATGGAGAATTGGTTACTGGTGAATAAGGAATGGGTCTAGATATCCCATTTCAAGCCTTTGATCCTAATATTAGGGATCTACCCCTTAATATGTTGACCTTATTCCCACTTTTTGTGGATCCCTAAGTACCTCTCCTTCCCTATAAATTAATTCCCTACGTTCCTCAAAGGGTTGATCTTTTCTGGTTGCCATCCTTGCACTCAGTTGTGACTAAATTCTGTCATTTTTTGAAGGAGAAAGGAGTGCTTGAAGGTCTTGGCTAGGACTTGGAAACTCATCCAAAAGAGGCTTCAAACATCATAGCTAAAGTGGTTTTATGCTTCCCTTACTTTCTATTAATAATACATTGTGTTTTTGCTTCCCATAAATGTGTAAATCATTACTCATTTACTATGAGACTCTTTGATCTTTCATATAGTTTATGTTAGAATGAATTATGCTATGTATACTTTTTTCATCTCTATTTGATCTTCCTTACAGGTATTCATCCACAACAACGTAAAGAGGATTGGAATTGGAAAGCGAGAATATCAGGAGACAAATACCAATGGGAATTAGCTGTAGAATGAGGTGGTGGCCATCTATCTTAATTTTACTTTCTTAATGATGCTAGAAAATTTACATATATTTGTCCATTTTGTTGCTAGATCCTTCCTTTATGACTAGAGATATTGCTTCTCTCCACAGAAGGGATTGTATGTACAACAAAATTGTGACTTCGCTAGGGAGCCTATAGCCCTTTCAATCCTCCATTTTGATTGCTTTTGAGTATGTACTCTGATTAGTCTATATTTTAGGGTATCAATTCTATCTTTTTGCTCAAGATTTTTTTTGTTTTTTCCAATAATTTCTCTCTTAGCGTGTTTTTACCAAATTAGTCGAGCTCTCAGTGTTGCTTTTTCCAGAAACAACTGCACTTGAACCGTTGGTTCTAACTCTCTGCCTGTGTTGGTCTTTGAATTTGAGAATTTTTAAGGTTTCCACTTAAAATTATAGTGTATCCTGATCTCTAAGGTCATCCTCTTGCTCTGGGTGCATCAAATTTTGTTTGTTTCATGTTAGTTTCTTTGTGGCGTGCAAAATTCCACCCCATACTTGAAGTAGTGAAAGTGGAATTTTTGTTGGGTCTTTGATTCTTTGAGTCCATTAAAATTGATGCTCATTGCTTTTATGATTAGAAGGAATACATATTTGTTATTGATTAATCATATTAGTTCTTTTGAGACCATAAAAGAAATCAATTTTTCATTCATTTAGTTTCCATTTTATTTTTTGTTTCTCTTTGCGGGAGAAAAAGTTATTGCACTTGCTCTTGTAATTTTGATATATCATGTTGCACTTCTTCCTCTTCATGAGTCATAGTAGAGCCTTCTAAAGGCTTAATGGGTGTTGAATTATTTTTATGGGTTATTTTAGAACCAAATATTTATATCTATGCTTCAATATGCTTTTGGAATTGTTGAGCTTCAAAGATGTTCTTCTCTTCCACCACATTCCACTTCATTTCCTTTGTCCATTATTAATTTCAGGCTTAAATGATCAATTAATATTAGTTAAAATTTCTTTGAGATTGTATATAATGTCTAACTTGCTATGTTTTCATGATTTCGTTATTGTAGTACTTTTTGACTACACCTAGCTACAGAATGCGTGACATTTTGTAGCTAGTTGCCGATTCTCATTTGTCTTCATGTCTACGCAAGTTCCAGGGTGTCATCTTAGGGAAAAACACATATGGTCATATTCCACATCATTCCCTCATCATTTGTTGCTCCCCACGAAGTCCGAGTTAAAGTATCAAAGTGGTTATGCACAAAGAAGAGAGGTAGTTTCCTATCAAAACACGGACTCTGCGGATGTCCGCGAGTAAAAGCACAAGACTGTTAATAAGAGTTTTAATTTGATTAGGAATGGGAAAGACACTTATCCTCGCTTTTCTCAAGAAGTAGTTATGAAATTTCATTATAAGTATGACTCGGGAGACCGAGAAAGCTGTTGGTTAGATTTTGTTTTCGTTGCTAGATTTTGGAAGGTTGTAAATACTCTGTTTTGAAGAATTTCTCCTTTAATGAAAGAGACTTCATTTTATTGCATGAGCCGAGTCAATCTTGAGTAGATCCACGTGCTGATCCGGTGGTAGAGGGCCCCTACTGCCCGTGAAGCGTTATGCATTTGGTTTAGATAAGTAGCCATAGCTTTGTTTCATTCTCAATTTAAATAGTTTTCTAAACTTTTCTTACATTGGATACTACAATTTAGCTTTGTTCTCATGAAGTATGCCAAAAGATCACTAATCCGGAATGAGGCATAATTGTAGCAATTTAGAACTTTACGTTTTTGTGTTCAATTGTAATTAGTTGTTACAACTAGTCCTATTCTCATTAATCTCTTCCAAAATATCACTAACTCTGGATAAGACTTAGTCTGTAGTGTTTTGGTTTACCTGCGTATTGTTATGTTTTTATTCCCATTTGCACTAAATGATACGACTGGGACTTGTTTGTACAAACTATTCCAAAATATCACTCATCTTGAACAAGACAAGTGTGTAGTATTCCATATAATTAGTTGCATTTTAGCTCAGTCAATACTCCGAAGGTAGATGTCATTCTAGTTTAATTTTCGTCACTATATTTCAAGCTTGATAATGGTACTCTAGTTTAACTTTGTTCACTGTATTAGTATCATTCTAGTTCAGCTCCAATTCATTTCAAGTTAGATAATAGCACTCTGGTTTAGTCTTAGTTCACTATATTAGCATTCTAGTTTAGTTGTTATTCATTGCATTTTAAATTGTATTAGTTGTTAAATTTAGATACCACGGTCTTCATTATCTACAAAACTTCTTTTGTTATAACTTCATATTAATACATCATCATCCGGGACGGAAGCTAGTAATATCGGTTTAAGGCCTTGAGTATTTTTGCAACCTTTTTACAATTTCACAAACAAGCCTTCTCTCAAAGACTATTCTAAAAAGAAATCTATAACTTTTGAATGAGGCCTAGTAGTGCTAAATTGAGTTGCGAGAATAGAATTAGAAGTTAGTTTAGAGTAGAAATATTATTGTGCTACAAATTTTCTTTTCCAATTATGTTCCAATAAACCTTTAACCATGGATGAGATGTTGTAACATTGTAAGTTGATTGTTGACTTAGGAAAACCTCAATTGCACTAAAAACTTATCCTTTTCTCAAGCTATTCCAACATATCTCTAAATGAATGAATTGGATGAGTTCATGATATGGGTTACTGAGTTCATGTTTTCGATTTGTTTCTTTTCTATGAGTCCTTATCAAGCTTTGCATTTTATGTCCTTTAGTGCACACCTAGTTTAGAATAGTTTCACTCTATTTTAGTGTAAACTTCTTAGCTCTTTTTCAACATAAAAACCATAAAAAAAACATCATAAAAACACTAAACACAACGTAGTGAGAAACAAATACCTAGGCACATACAGTGCACCACACTTCAGCGATTTTACTAGCCCTGGTTGACAATTAATGAACTCAATTTAGGAACACTAAGTTGAGCACAACATTTTGGCGTCATTTCCCGGGGAAGTGTAACTAGGTAGCCTTGTTTCTTATCACCCAAAAACAATGATATGCGTAGAGAAAGAGACTCAAGGGGTAGATTCATAAGAAGCGTAAGCTTGATTCCTAGAAAACCACTTGTTTCACCAAGACCTAGAGCCAGACACACCTCCAACTCAAACCCACATTCCATCCTTTACCGATCCTAGACTTCCGAGAGAACTTAAGATCAGATATTCCATTAGAAAGACCTTCCACTTTACCCACTAAACCTGTCTTAGAAGGAGATTCAGGGAACCCCCCGCTAGGGACATAAAAATTTTCAACTTCTACGTAAGAATCAACTATGGCGGAAGAAGGGGGAGGAGGAGTTTTTAATGGAGAACACACACTATTTGGAGGGGGTAGAGGTAGAAGTAGAGGAGAAGGAGGTAGAGGTGTAGAAGGAGAAGGAGGAAGAGGAAGAGGTAGAAGAGAGATGGGAAGCTCTTTTTGGTTTCCTATAGTAGATGAAGAAACTAATGCAACTATGAAAAACATTTCACCCTCTATCCTTCCAAACTTTTATGGACTTAAAACTGAAAATCCTGAAACCTTCCTATTTGAATTTGACGTCCCGTGTAGAACTTATGACTACTTACAAGATGCTCAAAAACTTAAACTATTTCCTTCAACATTGAAAGGAACAACATTGAAGTGGTTTATGAGTTTGATCAACAGTTCTATTAGGACATGGGAAGACATGAAACAAGCATTTCTAGAGAGGTATTTGGATTATTGTATGCCATTCAATCATAAGGAGGAAGTGTTTAAGATGCTACAAAAAGAAGATGAAAACTTGGAAGATTTGTTGGAAATATTTCATTACAACATCAAAAGAGCAAAAAATGGAAAACTTAGACCAAGACACCTTAAAAAGCTCTCTTGTTGAAAACAATTAGGGATGAATGGTTAGATATCATTAACATGATGGGAAAATGGGATATATCTCAGACTCACATTACCCGAAATAGCTAAATTATGTATCAACCTTTCAAGAGGGAAATCTAAAAATCGTAAAAGGACCAAGAGACCCCGCTCTTGCAAGGGCAAGTAAGTGCTCGTCTCGGGGACGAGTAAGTAGGGCAGAAATAGGACATATGCTTGATGAGTTCAAATCTGATATCTTGGGGAGTCTTAATGAACAAATAGACACCCTTAAGTTACAAAACAAGAAAAAAGCTGAATCTGATGCCTTAGCAATCTTTTGTCCCAAATGTAGAAAGAAACATGCCACGAGAGAGTGCCCTTTGGATGCCAAAAGTTGTGGAGACTTCAGTAATTTGTTTAGAAAAAACATGAGACCAAGAGTTGTCCTTCACTTCCCTGGGTCTTAAAGTTGTCTTTCAAGAAGATACTGCTACAAGTTCCATAAAATCTCTCAATTTTGTCTCTAGAAGGCCTTGGCAAGGACCTCAAACACAAGGATTCCATGATCAAATGTATAATCAACCTCCACCAAATTGGAATTCTTGGCAACAACCTTGGCCCCAATTTCAAAATCAAACACAAAAGCTGGGTTCAAGGAGCACAAAATCCCCTATGGAAGATACTCTCAGTATTACCAATATCCACCATCCTATCCACCATATCCACATTTCTCTCCTCAACAAAATCCTCAAAATCCACAAAATCAAAATCAACCACTTCCATTACCATTTCCTCGTGAAAAACAAATAAGTTGCACCCGCCCAACCCATACCAAACCCCAACAATAAAAAAACCTCGTAACACATACATGATAGAAGGCTAATAGTTTCCAACTTATTTGATTACTCCTTTAGACCTTAGTGATGTTCAACTTAGGTCTGGAAGAATACTTGAAAAAGAGGAAACCTTCGTAATCATACAAGAGCAAGAAAATTCTAAGGAAGATTCTCTAAGGGTAAATAAAAGTCTTGAAGAGAACACAACTTTCCAAGACTCAACCATTGAAAAATCAAAACAAAAAAGAACCAATAATTTCAACTCCTATATTAGAGCATCCATCAACATCCACTTCTACACCTCCCTTCCCGTAAAGATTACAAATTGATAGGGGTGTAGAAAAACAAATTATGGTGCCCTAATTATGATTTCCTAGATGAGTCGAGAAATGTTTGTATTAAGATCCCATTATTGCAAGCCGTAAAGGAAATTCCAATCTTAGCAAAGACAACAAAGGAGTTGAGCATGAAGAAAACAAGAAAAAGAATAAGAGAGATAAAGAAAATTAAACTCGGCAGAAAAATAGCAGATATCATGATGGGTAAGATTGCTATTCCAAAGTATCTAGACCCAAGAAATCCAGCTTGTCAAAATTCACATCAATGGAATTGAGATCCAAAACACACTCATTGATTTAGGAGCAACAATCAATATCATGAGTAGACAAATCATGGATAAACTCGAAACTTCCTAATCTTCTTTTTACACCCACATTATTACAATTAGCAGACGGATCCGTGATTAAAACCGATGGGGTAATAGAAGACATTCCAATGTCCCTAGATTCTTGGGAGTATCCCTGTGGATTTTATGATCCTAACTCCTAAGAATAATCTAGGAGGACACCCTATTATATTAGGAATACCTTGGTTAGCTACGACTGATGCTTTCATTAGTTGTAGATCCGGTGATATGTATATCTCGATGGTAGTTCAACCAAGAAATTTACCTTGTATCCTCCAAAGCAAGAACAATTACGAGAATTAGATGATACTCAATGGATAGAGGATGAAGAAGACTTACAACCTCTCTTCACAATTTCAGAAATTAGTGAAGATAGCCAAATTATGAATACCTTGGAAAAATTTGAATCCTCTTCGAATATAAACATGAACAATTTCAAGAAGAATCCAACATTGAGTTTTTTGTCATCAAGGCGAGATGGCTCTCTATTCCATGGATAAATTTGGCAGCTCTACAATTGAGATATTTCCGAGGCAAAACTTTAAACATAAACAAGAACCTAGAGAGATCTCAACAAGAAGAGCTAGTCAAGATATTACGGGAGACATTCTTCTCGCATATGCATGGGAGTACAACGATATGAAAGGGATAAGCCCCAAGACTCGCACTCATCACATCTACATAGAGGAAAATTGTAAACCAATCGGACAACCTCGGAGAAGGATGAATCCAAATCTTAGGGAGATTGTTAAAGAAGAATTGCATAAATTATTGAATTTCAACTTTATCTATCCTATTTCGGATAGTCGATGGGTTTCTCCTTTGGTAATTGTGCCAAAGAAAAATGGTAAATGGAGGGTATGTATTGACTACGTGAATTAAACAAAGCTACTCTTAAAGATCATTTTTCCCTTACCCTTCATAGATCGGGTGTTAGACACATTAGTCGGCAAAAAAGTACTTCTCATTTTTTAGATGGGTTTAGTGGTTATAATAAAATCCAAGTAGCATCTGGAAGATCAAGAAAAAACCACATTTACCCGTCCTCGAGGTACCTATTCTTACCGAGTATTTCCATTTGGACTATGCAATGCACCCGCAACATTTCAAAGGGCAGGACTAGGAATTTTTTTCAAATCTAATACATGGTTGTGTAGAGGTATATATGGATGATTTCACGCTTTATGGAAACACATTTGAAGAAGCCTTAGAAAACTTGGAAAAAGTCTTAAAGAGATGTAAAGAAGCGAATCTTTCACTAAGTCATGAAAAGTGTTTTATGATGTTCTATGAAGGAATTGTTTTGGGTCATCACATTTCGGGGGATGGGATTAGAGTTGATGAGTCAAAAGTTGAAGTCATCTCTAACTTATCTATTCCAAGTTGCCAAAAAGATGTTAGGAGTTTTCTTGGATTTATAGGATATTATCGAAGGTTTATAGAAAACTTCACCAGGATAGCATCTCCACTTTTTCAAATTACTTACCAAAGACTATGAATTCAAGTGGAATTCTGATTTCCGATTAGCCTTTGAGACCATAAAAACAAAAATCTCTGAAGAACCTATTTTAAGGGGACCTAACTGGAAGTTACCTTTTCATATTTCAACGAGATGCATCGAGATACGGCTCTAGGAGTAGTATTGGGACAAAAAGACTTGATTCCTTATGCCATCTACTATAGCAAGTAAAAATTTGACTCCTTCAGAGTTAAACTATATTGTAACTCGAAAAATATTTTTTAGCTCGTTGTTCATGCCATAAAAAAAATTCAGACACTATATAACGAAAGGCTATGAAACTTTTGTTCACACATATCACTCTGCAATTAGATATTTAATGAACAAATCAATTACTAATGGCGAGAGTCATAAGATGGTTATTGCTTTTACAAGAATTCAACATTACCATTCTATATAGGTCTCGGAAAACAAAACACGAGTAATTGATTTCCTATCTAGACTCCAAAACATCCAAGACAATACTCCAAGTTGAAGATCAATTTTTTTGATGAATATCTTTTTTGCAATTTCTACTCAAACTCCTTGGCTTGCTAACATTGCTAATTATTTAGTTTCAGGGGAAATTTCCTTCAATAATGAATGCAAGAGACAAAAGAAAGATCATTTATGACGATGAAAAATATTCATGGGTTGCTAATGAGTTATACAAAACAGGGTCCATATTTTATCATTAGGAGATGTGTTCGGGAAGATGAGATGCCCGAGATTCTCAAGGCATGTCATGATGAACCTTGTGGCGGACACTTTGTCGATAAAAGGACAGACCTATAAGATCCTTCATTTGGGATATTATTGGCCATCCCTTTCAAAGATGCTAAAGATTATGTTAAAAGGTGTGACGAGTTTGCCAAAGTGTTGGGAAAAAATGCGAGAGGGGGGGGTGAATCGGTATTTAAGGCTGAACAATTTTTCTTTCCTTTCTTTACCATATGTTACAAGATCTGCATTCAACATGTATGTCCGAGATATCTTATTATGTCTTTACTTAGAGAATTGATCGGACAAGCATTAAGCATGAACAGAAAATAATAGAACAAACCATTAACCATGAACAACACATATGGACACCGAGATTTAAGGTGGAAACCCAATTCGGGAGAAAACCACCGCCTATCGTAATCTCACTCTTCAATATTTTTATTTATAGAGAAAAACCTTTTACAATATATGCCGTGGTACGGACTCATACCAAAGCACGCGAGGCACCCCACTGCGAAGGCTACAACCTTCTCTCGTTTACCGACTCTTTTCCTGGAAGGGAGCTTCAACCCCCGAATGTAACACCCAGCTTTCTACTAGCGTAAAACTTCTACTTCCAAAATGAAGGCTTCAACCCTCGGACTCACCGGATTCATATGTTTTCTTCAGCGAGTCATGCGCTAGCTCTTCATTGTTTCTTCGTCGAGTCATTCAAGACCCGAGAGGTTCATTCAGATTTTTTCGGCTTAAGAACAAAGTTCGCCCATCCGGGACATTCCTTCAAGAGCTTCATTCATTCATCACCCTTATGCATGCACATGTTAGTCGATCCGATCATCATATTTACGAGTGCACCCTCGATTCGGATATATCGGGGGTTTATTCATACGGATATCTCCAAAGGAGATTCGTTTTTCTTATCAACCCTTTCACACACACACTTTCTTCATAATTCTCATTCCTTTATATAGTTTTCGTCCCTTATTAAAAAACCATGGGTCAAAACTAATGGTATTCTCGGACGGTATTACCCTTACGTACCTCTATGATTTCTTTTAATTTATTTATCAATTTAAAGAAATTGATAAATAAATATATTTATAAAGTTTTAACCCTTCATACTTTATAAAACATCCAATGCTTTCAAACAAATTAACCTTTGACCCCCAGGGGCCCACAATTATAGTCGGAAGACCAATCAAATTCCGCTACGTATGTCATCATTACGTCACCTGCAGGGGGTTCTTGTGGTACGGAAGAAAATTTTGGTCGGTGCCCCCGCACTTAATCTCCACCGTCGATTTCCCGATCAACGCTTGATTGCTTGTTCAACTACGGGGGTACCCCTTCGAATTTTTAAATCTTTATCACCGCCTCGTAATATTATTTTTAATTAAAAATTCAATGAACTTTTAATCCGGGCTTTATATAAAAAATCCAATGCTTTCGAATTGTTTAATATTAATAAAATTTTGACCCCTGGCCCACATATGCGCCCCTCCGTACCAAACTAAACTTCGTGCGGGTCCATTTCCCGATCACCGTTGGATTGCGAGCCTCCAAGATCGACGGATTTCGCTTGGGAAATTTGCACGGGCAATAACGCACGATGGCACGTCGATCTGTGTTAATCTTCGCACACCTTTTTTAACCTTCGCGCATCTTCCACAAATAATGACCGTCCGATGACCCCCTTTCGGATCGACGAAGCACAAGAAATTTTACGTCGAGTCCGGGTCGATTGTTAACGTGCGAAGGACTATCATTATCATGCGCTTGGCGGTTTTGCGTAGACGCGTGTCAACATCCGTATGGAATCGCTGCCAATCCACGAAATACCACGTATCGACGAAAGGTGGTGCGAAATAACCCACGATTTCGCTCCAACCCGCCCGTCACTATTCCTCTCGGTCACGGTTCCGTCTAAGCACATGGTTCCGTCAAACTTATTGTTTAAACGATTAAAAAACCCCGCTTCGGTGTTTTCTTTATATAATCGATTTATCCATGCTCCAGGTTCTATTACATAGACAACGCCGAGACTCGTAGACCTTCCATACCTACACGAGATGCGGAGGCGTATAATTCCACTTGTCGATCGTATTGGTTCCGCGAACAACTTACGAGAACCCGTAGCACCATTAATCCCTCCATTATGCGGATTTAATTCATCGTGCCGTGACCTTAGCAACCCGATATCGTATACAAATTCACGAATCTCCTCCTTCCACGAAGCGAGATGGTCCGAGCATCACTCTCATGCTTTTCACAATTCAAGTCGTCTATACGGGCATAATCCCAACTCGTCAATAACACATGATTTCACCAATGTCCACGAGACTCAAATATTCTCGCTGAATATATAAGTCATGGAGAGTTTAGAACCAAACCCTCATCACCATATACGATCGAATAAGAGTTTCACTCATTCTTCTCAATTTGCCTCCGTCTCCGGACAACTCTGCTTCAATTCCCTTCTTAACTCCGTAAATGCATTCTTCCTTTGTTATTTGCTGTTGATTGTTATTTTCTCGCAACTTTGCTATTCTTCTTTGTTGCCCATGCCTTTGCCAATTCCTTTGCCATATCCTTTTCCATCAATGACAATATTCCAACAATCTCCCCCTTTGGCATTGATGGCAATACTCTTCCTTTCGATGACCCGATAGACACCCTTTGTTGCGTTTCCTCCCCGTTTGACATCAATGGCAAAGAGTTTGATCAAGAACCGTTGAACCGACGAGTCCCCATGCTCCCCCCGAGATCATGCTCGCATCTTAAAACATAATATGACCAACAATTCATCCTTTTTACATGACCAATGCTCCCCCTCGAGCCCTGTGCATTCGAGAGATTCCCAACGACTCCTCACAACCAATTTAGTCATCCGTAATTAAGTAGACTGCATCCTCTCGCATGGCGGAGACTACTCCCAGCTTTCTTTCTCGAGATATTCGAATGCTTCCCCGGGTAGAGGTTTGGTAAATATATCAACAACTTGTTCTTTGGAGGAAACATATTCTAATTTCACCTTTTTCTCAAGCACTTGTTCTTGTAAGAAGTGATACTTGATGGGAATGTGCTTGGTCTTGGAATGCATAACAAGATTCTTTGAGATATCGATGGCACTTTTATTATCACACATAATGGAGATAGGAGGTGAAAATTTGATTTGAAAGTCTTGTAGGGTTTGCATCATCCGGAGAATTTGAGTGCAACATGATGCTACAGACCACATATTCCGCTTCTACTCTGTAGATAAGGCAAATGGAGCTACGTCTCCGCTAAACCAAGATACTAACAGGGGGTCCCATAAAGAATGCACCACCACTAGTGCTTTTTTCCGATCATCAACACTTCCGACCCCAATCTGCATCGGTGTATGCATGAAGAGTAAGATCAACCTTCTTTGGATACCATAGTCCAAAGTCTTGAGTTCCTTGTAGATATTTGAATAATCTTTTCACGGCTACGAAGATGAGACTCTTTTGGATTAGCTTGGAATCGTCCAACAATCCCAACCGCATGCATGATGTCTAGTCTTTGTCCCGAGTGAGATAAAGAAGACTTCCTATCATAGATATGTATTCTGGTTGATTCACGGTGGGGGGAATCATCATTAGAGCTGAGATTACATCCGGTTATCATTGGTGTACTTACGGTTTACAATCTTTCATGCCATACTTCTTCGTGGATTTGCTTGAGGTATTTAGCTTGTGATAAGAATATGCCATCTTGTTGCTTGTTGCACTTGCAAGCCAAGAAAGAATGTTAGTTCCCATAGTAATGACATTTCAAATTCTTGTCACGTATTAGAAGCAAATTTTTGACTCATAGACTCTCCATTACTTCCAAAAATTATATCATCAACATATACAACCACAATCAATAATTTGTCATTTTCAGTTTTTGTGTATAAGTTGCTATCGATGCAGACCCCTTTGAAAATCCTTGTTGATGAAGATATTTGTCAAGACGATAGTACCATGCCCTTGGAGCTTGTTTGAGACCATATAGAGCCTTTTTAAGTCTACAAACAAGTTTTTCATCATTTCCCAAAAATGAATCCTTCACGGTTGTTCTATATAAACTTCTTCTTCTAGATCACCATTGAGAAAAGAAGATTTAACATCCATTTGATAAACTTTGAATTGTTGGAAGCTTGAAAATGCAAGAAACATTCTTATGGCTTCAAGTACGCTACGAGAGCAAAGGTTTCTTCAAAGTCCATACCTTCTTGTTGAGCACACCCTTTGCACACAAGTCTTGCTTTATTTCTTATAACATCCCCATTCTCATTTAACTTGTTTTTGAATATCCATTTAGTTCCAATGACATTTTTGTCATGAGGCCTTGGTACTAACTCCCAAGTGTGATTCTTTTCAATTTGATCAAGCTCTTCATTCATGGCTTGAATCCAACATTCATCTTTGCTAGCTTAACCGACACTCTGTGAGGTTCAACCATGGACGAAATGCAGATTGCTAGAAGATCCCACAAGAGTCCTTCTTGTTTGTACACTGATTCCTTTTCTCCCAAAAATTTGAGATTTTGGATGATTCTTTTGAACATATCTAGATGGAGCCTTTTTCAAACAGGCTCTTCTTCGGGTTCTTCATGGGTGTATTGTTTGTATCATTACTGTTTTGATGTAGAAGGATATGTGTCCTCATCATCTTCATCTGTTGTTTGCTTTTCTTCTTTTGGGCACTGCAGGTAGACTCATCAATAACAACATCAATACATTCAAACAAATCTTTCGAAGTCTTTTATTGTAACATTTATATGCCTTACTCCTAGAGGAGTAACCAAGAAATATTCCCTCATCGGCTCGGGTTCAAACTTGCCAAGTTTTTCATCATTATTTTTGATAAAGCATTTGCTCCCAAAAATTCTAAAATGCTTTATAGTGGGAGGATTACCATACCGAGTTCATATGGAGTTTTATCACTATTTACACGAACATGTGCTTTGTTGAGAATGTTTGTCGTCGATGTGTCTGCTTCTCCCCAAAATGTGTCAGTGTTCGAATCATCAAGCATAGCTCTAGCCATTTGTTGAATTGTTCTGTTCATTCTCTACGCGACACCATTCGTTGTGCGGTGCTACGACTACAGAGAACTGTCTTTTTATGCCGTGTTGTTCACGTAAATTCAAGAAATTCTTTGGATGTATATTATCCTCCTCGATCAGATCTAAGACACTTGATTTTTAATTCTAATTCATTCTCCACTAGTGCTTTGAAAATCTGAAATTTCTCAAATGCTTCATCTTTGTGTTTAAAGCGACCCAATCCAACACATTCTAGAGAAATCATCAATGAATAATATATATTATTCTTCACCACTGGGGTGAATTTTTTCCTCATAGGTCCACATATGTCGGTATGAATGAGTTCAAGAGGCTTACTTGATGATCCTTTCCTTGGCATTAAATTGTACCCCTGGTTTGCTTACCGAATTGGCAAGATTTGCATATGATATTTTCGGGGTAGAGTAATATTGGGAAGATCACGAACGACTTTAAGTCTACTTGATTTGTTGATTTGAGAGAAGCTCGGATGCCCCAACCTTCTATGCCATAGCCAATTTTCTGAATATTTACTCAAATAACATTGTTCTTTGGGGTTCTTCAATATATACAGAGTTGTTTGGAGTTCTTTTTCCTTTTATAATTGCTTTACCCGTATCAAGATCACGTACCACACATTCTTTTGAACTAAAGACAACTTCAGTTCCTTGATCACACATTTGACTTACACTTAACAAGTTATGCTTTAATCTATCCACATACATGACTTCATTAGCTTTCACCTTATCCTTTAGGAAAACGGACCCTTTACCTTTAATTACGGCAGGGAGTATCATTTCCAAATGTAACATTCTTCTCCTTTTTCTAGAGCACTATATGCAAGAAGTTTGTCTTTATCACTTTGTCATGTGTCTTGAGCATCCACTATCAATGTACCATTGGTTCTCTTCATCTTCTGCAAATAATGCTATGCCACAATTTTCAACTCTGTAACTCCTTATTTTTCCATACTTTGGATCTTGAAGGAACATGTTCTTTTTGGGCTGAACTTTGCTCCTCGCATTCGGATTCTTCATGGCCAAAGTTATTGCAATAAGTGCATTCAACTTCATTTTGAAGAGGAGAAAAGTTGTTATAAGTATTATTCTTTGCTTCAATATTAGTCCTTTTATTTCTTGCTTCTCTTGTCATAATAGTTTTATATGCTACAGATTGAATAGCTTTATGACCAAAATTGTGACATGAGAAACATTGTCCATTGAAGAAGAAATTTCTGCGATCATAAGATCTTCTATATGAATTTATCTTTTGATTGGTGTTTCTTTGAAAGACATTTCCCTGTTAGTGTTTCTTGAATTGAAATGATCATGCTTTACCCGTAAAGACTCTTTGTTCCCTTGCCGAGTGGCAGCATGTTGTAAACCAATCATGAATCGCTTTTAGATAATTTGGTGTCGATGCCCGAGAAGATTCTCCAATATATCCAAGACCTCGTCTTTATGAGAGGAGAACGTTGTACCTTGATAATCTCATCTAAGGTTTCATACCCTTTAGCAAATCTAAGATTCAGAGTCTTTACTTTTTCCAAGTTCTTTTCTTAGATCTACTACTTCACATTCTAATTTCTCATTGTGTTTCTCTTTATATTCAAGCTGATTTTTCGAGTTCTATGATTATTTTTCTCTCTTCTAAGCAAATTTTGAGTTTATTGTTTTCATTAAGAAAATCATTTGTCTTCTAGAGCGTCCACAAAAGTATCCTCTTCTTCTCTAGATCCTTTTTCAAATGCCATGAGAAGTCTCGGATCTTGTTCACATTCTTCCTCACTATCAAATAACCCATCACTATCTTCATGAGTATAGTAACTCTTTTTAGAGCTAAAATGATTCTTATTCCTTCTTGCTAATTCCTTCCCCTTTTTATGTGTTTCTTTATAAGGACACTTGGCATCATAATGACCAACTCTTCCACAATCAAAACATTTGAAAGGAAGCTTACCTCTCGAATCGTCTTGTGCCAAGTTGAAGTTTCTTTACGAAGTTTATCTCATCTTCTTCGAGATATATCCCGATCCTTCGTTATTTGTACTTCCTTTCCTTTTGTAGAAGTTCTAAAGATCGCTTCTTTGACTTCGGATGGTCCTCCTCTTCTCATTTCATATGCGGTTAGTATGCCATGAAGTTGTACCACAGGTAAGATTTTGAAGATCCCGCTTTTCTTCAAGAGCTGAAACTTTTGACTCAAATTTTGTTGTTAGAGATCTTAAAAGTTTCTCAACCAAAGTGGATTCGGTAATTGTTTCTCCCAGATTTCTCATGCGATTTACAATATCATCAAGACGTAGAAAGAAATTTGCAATGCTTTCTTCATTAAGCATTTTAAGATTCTCATATTGGATTCCCGAGAGTTTGAAGTTTAGCACTTTTTACCTTTGCATCACCTTCATAGCTTAGAATGATTTTGTCCCATATTGCCTTTGTTGTATTCAAATTTGCATGAATTTGACAAATTTCGATTGAGTTAGACTTCCTAATAGAGCATTGATTCGCCTTTGCATTTGTTTCATAATTCTTTCTTTCCGTTGGATCCGTTGGTACTGGGGGCTCGATATTGATATCCTCCTTCAACAATAGCCCATACATCTGCTCCCGAGGCCGAAGATAGGATCTCATCCTTTTTTTTCCAAAAGATTAAGTTGTTTCCGTTGAAGAGTGGAGGCTCGATAGATGCCTGTTCCATCTTGATTGCTCATCTTGAATGATCTTCCTTCTAGCGGCTAAGCTTTATCGGAAGGACCCGTCTCGATACCAATTGTTGGGAAAAATACCGAGAGGGGGGGGTGAATCGATATTTAAGGTCGAACAATTTTTCTTTCCTTTCTCTTACCATATGTTACGCATGCGCATTCAACATGTATGTCCGAGATATCTTATTATGTCTTTACTTAGAGAATTGCATCGGACAAGCATTAAGCATGAACGAAATAACAAAACAAACCATTAACCATGAACAACACAAATGGACACCGAGATTTAAGGTGGAAACCCAATTCGGGAGAAAACCACCGCTACTCGTAATCTCACTCTTCAATATTTTATTATAGAGAAAACCTTTTACAATATATGCTTTGAGTGCGGACTCATACCGACACGTAGGCACCCACCCGAGAAGGCTACAACCTTCTCTCGTTTAACAGACCTTTCCCCTGGAAGGGAGATTCAACCCCCCGAACGTAACACCGCGTTTCTGCGCGTGAAAACTTCTACTTCCAAAATGAAGGCTTCAACCCTCGGACTCACCGGATTCATATGTTTTCTTCAGCAGTCATGCGCTAGCTCTTCATTGTTTCTTCATCCGTCGTTCAAGACCGGAGGTTCATTCAGATTTTTCGAGTTTAAGAACGGAGTTCGCCCATCCATACATTCCTTCAAGAGCTTCATTCATTCATCACCCTTATGCATGCACATGTTAGTCAATCTGATCATCATATTTACGAAAAGTGCACCCTCGATTCGGATATATCGGGGGTTTATTCATACGGGATATCTCCAAAGGAGATTCGTTTTCTTATCAACCCTCTCACACACACACTTTCTTCATAATTCTCATTCCTTTATATAGTTTTCGTCCTTATTAAAAACCATGGGTCAAAACTAATGGTATTCCTAGACGGTATTACCCTTACGTACCTCTATGATTTCTTTTAATTTATTTGTCAATTTAAAGAAATTGATAAATAAATATATTTATAAATTTTTAACCCTTCGGACTTTATAAAACATCCAATGCTTTCAAACAAATTAACCTTTGACCCCCGGGGCCCACAATTATAGTCGGAAGACCAATCAAATTCCGTTGTGTATGTCATCATTACGTCACTCGTAGGGGGTTCTTGTGGCATGGAAGAAAATTTTGGCTGGGTGCCCAGCACTTAATCTCCACCGTCGATTTCGGTCAACGCTTGATTGCTTGTTCAACCGTAGGGGGTACCCCTTCGAATTTTTAAATCTTTATATCGCCTCGTAATATTATTTTTAATTAAAAATTCAATGAACTTTTAATCCGGGCTTTATATAAAAAATACAATTCTTTCGAATAGTTTAATATTAATAAAATTTTGACCCTTGGCCCACATATGCGCCCCTCCAGTACCAAACTAAACTTCGTGCAGGGTCCATTGCCCGATCACCATTGGATCGCGAGCCTCCAAGATCGACGGATTTCGCTTGAGGCAATTTGCACGGGCAATAATGCGCGATGGCACGTCGTACTTGTGTTAATCTTCGCACATCTTTTTTAACCTTCGCGCATCTTCCACAAATAATGACCGTCCGATGACCCCCTTTCGTATCGACGACGCACAAGCAAATTTCGTCGCCGTCCCTGGGTCGATTGTTAACGTGCGAAGTAATATCATTATCGTGCGCTTGGCGGTTTTACGAGACGCGTGTCAACATCTCGTATGGAATCGCCGCCAATCCATGAAATACCACTTATCGACGAAAGGTGGTGCGAAATAACCCACGGTTTCGCTCCAACCCGCCGTCACCTGTTCCTCTCGGTCACGATTCCGTCTAAGCACATGGTTCGTCAAACTTATTGTTTAAATGATTAAAAAACCCCGCTTCGGTGTTTTCTTTATATAATCAAATTTATTCATGCTCCAGGTTCTATTACACGGACAACGCCGAGACTCGTAGACCTTCCATACCTACACAGAGGCAGGGGGCGTATAATTCCACTATCGATCGTATTGGTTCCTCGAACAACTTACGTAACCGCAGCACCATTAATCCCTCCATTATGCATATTTACTTCATCGTGTCGTGACCTTAGCAACCCTGATATCGTATACAACTTCACGAATCTCCTCCTTCCACGAAGCGAGATGGTACGAGCATCACTCTCATGCTTTTCACAATTCAAGTCCGTCTATACGGGTATAATCCCAACTGTCAATAACACATGATTTCACCAATGTCCACGAGAGACTCAAATATTCCGCCGAATATATAAGTCATGGAGAGTTTAGAACCAATCCCTCATCACCATATACGAATGAATAAGAGTTTCACTCATTCTTCTCAATTTGTCCTCTCGTCTCTCGGGACAACTACGCTTCAATTCCCTACTTATCTCTCGTAAATGCATTCTTCCTTTGTTCTTCGTCGTCGATCGTTGTTTTCCGCAACTTTTTTTGTTCTTCTTTGTTGCCCATGCCTTTTGCCAATTCCTTTGCCATATCCTTTTCCATCAATGACAATATTCCAACACAAAGGGTAGGGAAAACTTCTCCTTCAGTGAGATGCCATTGCGACCTCGTGTACATATTGAACCTTTTGAAAAAATGGGCTTTGGATTTTGTAGGACCTATTAGTCCTCCATAAAGACAAAAGAAATATATATTAGTTTGCACTCGATTATGTTACTAAATGGGTAGAGGCCAAGCCATTACTTTTCGCATGCGAAGTATCCGTAGTTAATTTTATTTTTTGAGGATATTTTTACTCGTTTTGGTGTCCCAAGGGAAATTGTTACAGATCAAGGAGCTCAATTTACATCAAGGCTAGTGGAACAAATGATGGAGAGGTACAAAATTAGACAAAGAAAATCTACTCCCTATCATCCACAAGCAAATGGTCAAGTGGAATCTACCAATAAGGTCATTGAAGGGATCCTAACGAAGACTTGTCCATTTACATAGAAGAGATTGGGTAGATAGGCTTCCTAAAGCCTTGTGGGCCTATAGAGCTACATGGAGAAGAACAATAGGCCATACTCCTTATGAACTTGTTTATGGAAAGAAAGTTTTGTTTCCCATAGAGTTCCAGATTCAAAATTTCAAAATGGAAGTTCGGCTAGGACTTGATCTATCAGAGGCACAAAAGCACAAATTGGAGAAAATTAATGAATTGGATGAGATCAGACAAGATGCAGTTCAGAAAACAAGTATAGTCCAACATCAAAGGACTAGATGGCATGATAATTACATCAAGGAAAAGAAATTCAAAGAAGGTGACTGGGATCTCTTGTTTGATTCAAAGGTCAAGGATTTCCAAGGTAAATTCCAAACACATTGGCTTGGGCCATATGAAATTATAAGAATTTTTGACAATGGAGCAATAAAAAATCGAGACAATAGATGAAGAAGAGGTCACTTTTCTTGTGAATGGTCATAGATTGAAGTTGTATCACAAACCACTCTCAAGAGAAGAATTTGTCCGAGAGATTCAGGGAAAACTGATGATGTGAAGTTAATGAAGAAGAATTTTTCTTCTTCATCAACTTAATTAAATTTTCTAAAGTCGGATGATTGAAAAAAAATAAAAAAATAAATAAAAAATAAAAAAAATAAAGTATAAACATAAAAACCAATCACCGATTGGCATGTTTATACGAAAAAGGTGGAGTGAAAATCGGAATCTTTCTCGACACTCTAGCTTTTCAAATCTGTTCTTTCTACAAGCAGTTATTACAAAATCATAAGTGCGGATCCATTTCAATTATGATCCATCTCACTCCATTCATCCATACTCCATTTCATTCATTCATCCACACTTCATTCATTTCACTCCATGGTCCACCTCATTTCCATCCTAGATTTTTTAAGTTTGATGTTTTTTTTGCAATTGAATAATACACATCATGAATTGTAGGCTACTTTTCATACTCCACTCCACTTCATAAGTTGTGATCCATTTTACTCCATTATTCACTTCATTCATATTCCATTACACCATATTTCATTATCCATTTTCACTCATTCCATACAACATTCCATTCATGCTCCAAACCATTCCATTTCATGTTTCAAGTCTTCTACTGTACATTATCGCAATCGGTCAGACATTTTTGCAACTAATCGGACATTTTGCATCCATACGGACATTCGCAACGACGGAGATCCCGAGTCACTCTCCAGATAATTATTTGATCCGCAACAAAATGATCCCGCATATCCATGAAAACAAGCAAAATCAAGGGAGTTATGAAGACTCAAAAATTAATGATTTTCAGGGGGAGAACAAAGCATATGAAGATCACAAAAAATCGAGAGGAAAGGAAAAGGTAAAAGTTATGAAATTATTATAATGACAGATCATGAAAAAATTTTAGTATAGTTAAGTTATGTATAATTCAAAAAGTTGTTTTAATTAATTGTGTTGATCATGCCTAATAAAAACTTTGGATAAAATTCCTTCTATTCCGCCATTCCAAATCCCATATCCGATCATCATTTAAAAACTTAACGGTTAAAGTACTGAGGTGATTGGATTAGTCACGTCACTAGGCCAAAGCATTTAATGATGATTTTTGAATTTCCTACGAAATATCTTCGCGGTCTTTTCTTCCAAGATATTTCCCAACTCATTAATTCGTTTACATCACCCTCACCTCATTATACTAATTCCGTAACCACTCCATATCATTCTTTCCCATAGCCAACTCTTAACCATTTCGGTACGTAAAAACAGAGGAAGCATCCGTGGGGGCAAAAACATCTATTTAACGATCATTTTCACCGTGAGCGAGAGGAGCGATGAATGTGAAGATTGGAAAGAAAAAACTATGGGTCTCATAGTGAGGACTAAACCGGTTGGAACTAAGTACTTGGAGGGGTATCCACAAATCGTAGAAATGTTACGACAAGCACGGGTGGTTGCAATTTTTTGGAGAAATTTATTGGTTTTCACAAAGAGGTGACTAAAACATTTGCAAGGTCCTTCAATGGAGCCAAGGTCGAAATAAGATACATTAAATTCATCGTTACAAAGGCTTTCATTGCAGAGGCAACAAAACTACCTAGACAAGGAGAAAGGTGGTTCAAAAAATAGAGAATTCCATAACGAGACATGGAAGCAAATACTCAAGTCACCGGGTATGGATGTTTCCATTTTTAAAAAGGGTATTCCTAGCTCTGCATTAAAGAATAAGTGGAGGAACATGTTACTCATTTTGCAAAAAAATTATCACTTGTGAAGGTAGATTTGGTACCTTCTATGTTTACCATATTCGGTTAATGATGCATTTCTTAGAAGAAGAAATCAACTTTGCCCTTTTTCTTGCTCCATGGTTTAAAGAAAATGGCCTCAAGTGTTCAAAAGAGAGTTCAATTTCGGAAACAACCTTATACCACCATGCTTTAGTCAAAATAATGATTGAACATCATTTGAGAAAAATGGGAGATAATTGGGATGAGTTCTTAGTGAGAAATCACTTTGAAGAACCCAAGGAACCTCCACCGAAGACAAATCTACAAAAAAGAAGCGAGAAGATGGAAAACCTCCAAAAACCGAAACTAGTAAAACAATACAAGATGATAGTGAAGAAATGATTTCCGAGAAATTGGCCCAAATTAAGAAGCGGCTTAAGAAAGAGAGGATAATAAGGAAATATGCCGGAGAAAAAGGAGAAGGGCCATCTCAACCGAGACGAAACCACGGACTTAGAGGGATACTAAAGAAAACGAGAGGTTAGACAAACTGGAATTATAAACATTGAGGATGAAGAAACACCCGAGCATCGAGTATGAGGAGGATTTTGATGAAGAAGCTCTGAAATAGATCCAACACGGCAAGAAATTTACAATTATGTTGAGACAATAGAGAAGAGAGCTTGAAAGTAGAGACAGAACTCCTAGTCCACCAAAAATCAGTAATTGATATCCTAAGAAGAGATAAATATGACTTAGAAGTACTCAACGAGCATATCAAGAATGAGAATGAAATTCTAAGGGAGCAGAGTTAAGCTAAAAATTGATATGAATTCAACTCGTCTCTACAATTGCAAAAGTTGTACAAGGCCGGTGAAAAATTGAAAAAAGAAAAAATAAAAGGATAACCGGGGCACTCACAAATTTGAGATTCAAGTTAGTCATAAGGAAGCCCGGAAGGCCATTGATTGCCGGGAAAAGCGAGAAGAAGAGGGTTGGATGTCCTTGCGAGAGGTCTCAAAGTTCATGGAATAGTTGCATGAGGACATGCAAGAACCTAGCGATGGAGGTATGTTGAACTTCAAAGATGTTCTTCTCTTCCACCACATTCCACTTCATTTCCTTTGTCCATTATTAATTTCGGGCTTAAATTATCAATAATATTAGTTAAAATTGCTTTGAGATTGTATATAATGTCTAACTTGCTATGTTTTCATGATTTCGTTATTGTAGTACTTTTTGACTACACCTAGCTAGCGAGTGCAAACATTCTGTAGCTAGTTGCCGATTCTCAAATTTGTCTTCATGTCTACGCAAGTTCCGGGTGTCATCTTAGGGAAAAACACATATGGTCATATTCCACATCATTCCCTCATCATTTGTTGCTCCCCACAAAGTCCGAGTTAAAGTATCAAAGCGGTTATGCACGAAGAAGAGGCGGTTCCTATCAAAACACGGACTCTACGGATGTCCCCGAGTAAAGCACAAGACTGTTAACAAGAGTTTTAATTTGATTAGGAATGGGAAAGACACTTATCACTGTTTTTCTCAAGAAGTAGTTATGAAATTTTATTATAAGTATGAATCGAGAGACAGAAAGTTGTTGGTTAGATTTTGTTTACATTTGCTAGATTTTGGAAGGTCTGTAAATACTATGTTTTAAAGAATTTCTCCTTTAATGAAAGAGACATCATTTTATTGTGGGTTCTATGTGTTCCCGATGCATTAGGTTGTATACCTATCAATTCGGTTCGAGATTAGCATGGTTTATTTTCACCACCTCCGGGTCTTAGTCCTTAAGTGAACTTGTGTTTCTTCTAAGCACTTGCAATTATCTCTTTGGTTGGGCATATCCTTACTCGACTTCGAGCTCTTAGTTGTCTTAGGTGTGGTTATCTTGTTGAATTATAGTCCTCAATTTCTATATGGGTAAATTACATTTTCACCACAAAGGTCCAAGGGAGTTTGGTGGTTTCAGCTTCTCTATAGCACTAAAATCTCCTTGTTGTAGCCTTATCCATGATGAGTTCCGGTTTTTCTTGGTTCCATTGGTATAAGGTTCTTGGTGGCATTTATGCTATTATCTCTGAATTCTACTGTCGAGGTGTTGCTTCTTCTTTTTTCGAGCATGTGGGTTAAAGAATTTCGCAGGGTGGGTTCCATCTCATCATGGATCAATGAAGAGCTCGGGGAAGCTAGGGGACAACGCGAGGTTGACCCACCTCACATTCTCAAGCCTAAGTGGAGACTCAACGATCCATGAAAAAGATTTAATGAAATTACCCAAATTGAAATCCACAATATTGTCTAATATTTAAAGGATGAAGTGTGCTTCAATTAATGTTTTATTTCATATTGGCATGTATATACAGAGAGACCCATAGCTCGATTTTAGAGTTTAGTAATACAAGTTCTTTCCAGATCTGATTATATGCAAACAAGCCCGGTATATATTGGCACATCAAAAATCTCTTGGAAAATGTTCTTGTGGAGTGCTCAAAGACTCAAATGGAAGTATTGTTATGCATTGATGAAGTTCTAAAAAAGGTGCAAAATTTAGAAGGGTCTCAACTCTATATTAAAATGCTAGTTGACATTCTTGTCAACCAAATGAAATGTTGATTTGCTCTCCTATATAGATGGAATTCCATTCCTATTGACATGGTCCATATACACATGTTATTATGTTTCTCTCAACCATGAGACTTTTTATATATGGTAGGATTATGAAATTTAAATGCTTATTAGCCTACTATAATTTATCTTGTGTGAGAAGCAGTCAATTAATACTTTTTTTGATCTACAATATTAAGACATTAAAACTTTGTTGCTTTGGGTCTACTTTTTCCCTTTGGAAAACCAAGAAACAACTAATAGATTGCCACTGAATAGTGTTATATTAAGTTCATTTGCATAAATTAGAAATGTTACGTGTTTTTTTAAATCTTGCAATATTTAGAGAGTAATTATGGGTGCAAACAAGATTGGCATTGATGATTTTCCCTTCCTATTTTATTTATAGTGAATCATTCACAAATGTTATTATATATTTATATCCAACTTTTATAATTTTGAAGGTAAAAAATATTAAATTAACCAAAATGCCTTGCATGTTTATGAAAATAATAGATTCCTTATCTTACCCATGCATGAATGAAGTAGTTGATCTTCTAGAATTAGGATTTCTCAATGTATAAATAGCCCTAATTTTATGTTCTTTTAGAGTTATTTTCTCTCATTTGAATCTCGGAGAAATTTTCCAAGTTCTTGGTAGGATTAGAGTCACCCTCTACTAAACATTATACTTTATCAAAACCAATAGTCTTAAAATACCTCATAACATGTATTTAATATCATTATTATGCTTTGGCATTAAATTTTATTCTTTTCTTTTATCTTTTAGATGAATTTGGATTTAGGGTTTTCCATTGTAATTATCACTTGGAGCCTCGATTTTCCACTTTTAATGGAGCATTGCATATGCCACATTGTATGGAAGTAACCTCATAATTGAGTACCAACTTTATATACAATAAATAATACTGTTCCTTTTATTTGTTTGGTATATTTAGTGTTTATTTGAGAACATATTTGTTGTTTTCATCAAAATATGTAACCTCTCCTCCGTTTAGGTGTTTGAGTTACTCTCCCCCTGTAGCTACTTTATCTTTTCTTTCCTTGGTTAGTATTCATGTATATATTTTGGAATTATATATTTCTAAGAAACCTAATACTTAAACAAAATACCCATTCAAGATAATCAAAAACCAATAAAACAATAATTCATATTTTAATAATTATATTAAGGGTTTCCTTCTTTCCATTAACCATACTCCCCCATATATTGGATATCATCTCATGCTAAGTGGTGATTGCAATCCCTTGTTCACATGATGTGTAAATCACCCCTTGAGTGGTATCATAGTAGCTTCACCTCTAATCTATACACTACATTTTGATGGCTCTTCTTAGTATTTATCCGTAGCCCTACCCTTTGTTAAGGGCGGAGATTCCTCCATTTTGTCTATTTGTTCGTTTACATTTATAGAGAAATATTATCCTTTACACCCCTTAGAATTAGGAACTTCCTCATAAATATTATCAAAGATTTTTGTAAAGAAGGCTCAAATGTAATCACATTTACCAAAATTAACATGTTAACCATGTCTTAGAATATATAATCAAGTGTCACATTAATGTCATTTCATATTCTCCACCATAGCCAAGTGTGTTCTTAAACTTTACCTCCTCAACTTTTAAGCACAAAGACCCACTCATTCTTTTCCCAAGTGAAGTTTATCCTATATTTCTTTTAAGAACCTACTTCCAAATTAATATATATAGGTAAAATGATCAAGTTTATCCTATATTTTTTTAAGAACCTACACCTCATGTTCAATCGTGTAACATAAAATGATCTTGCATGTAAGTTGTAATATCCTCATCTAGTAATGTTAGCCTTCGAACTAGTAGCTATGATTACGAGCTTCCAACTTCTAGCCCCTAGAGGAAATGCTTCATTAACAATAGCTATTTAACCCTCTAAGAATGGGCTAAAATTTGATAAAATGCATGTGTAGTGTTGGGCCTTCAATTTATCATAATTTTGTTGAAGAAACCATCCATTTTTACTTCATTCCATTCACCAATTTTCATAATTTTTAACCATATTTCTTCATAAACGCACCAAATTCATGCATACATGGTTTATTATTATTAATGAATTAAAGATATTTGTGCATGGTTTTACTAATATAATTTTGTCGTTGCAAGTTTCTCACGATAGCTAAAATTTCTGCAAATGTCTCCATGGTTGAGGTAGTAGCACCACTTTAGATAAAAATACGACACGTGGGCATTGTTTCTAGAAGGTCCAATATGGATTTCTTTTGGTAAAATTCCACCTTCGCCTGCACATGTGGACCTCCAGGGAAAAGATCGAGGGAAAATCGAGCAGCTTTTGGCTAGTTAACTTTCGAACGTGTTTTTAGAGCAAAAGAAAGTGAGTATCGCAAAAACAAAACATGGGTTTTGTTTAGCATGGACCCAATAATGTTCTACATTATTAGTTTTCCTAAATTCTTTATCATTCAAGATATATTTCAGGGTTCTTTGAGCCCTATTTTATAGTGTGAGCAAACATCATACCATGTGTCGATAAACGCCCAATCAAGCAAACATAGGTTGGAATGAATCATGCTTCATCAAATTTGTGGCAACTAGGTGTCCATTTAGTTTTGATCTTTCATATGAATCTCCATGAAGTTACATTAGAACTCCCTATATAAAAACTCATTGAAACATCTAGAAAGAGAGGCTAATTTTCTAAAGCATACAATGAATTGTTAAAAC
Organism: Pinus albicaulis; assembly: GCA_034641835.2. NCBI lineage: Eukaryota > Viridiplantae > Streptophyta > Pinopsida > Pinales > Pinaceae > Pinus > Pinus albicaulis. The sequence continues at coordinate 43,404 of JAXQQM020057922.1, forward strand.
TAACATTGTGCTAGCATGAAATAGGTAATCTCATCATTACCTACTGGTAGCATAAAAAAATACTCGATTTTTGAAAAGTGGTGATGCGTAATCACTCCCTTTTTTTTGTGCACATTTTTGACACTCTAATATTTTTTATTTATAAGTAAGAATATTTGTTTTAAAATGTTAGTGATTTTCATGCTAATTTTGAAACATATTGATGCAACATCAACTGTGAGAGCGATGATTTTTCATGCTAATTTTGAAATGTATTGATGCAGGCATCAACCTAGAGAGTGGGTGATTTTCATGCTCGGGTAATAAAACACAAAACTTAGATAAAAAAGTATATATATATATACCAACAAAAATGTAAAAAAAATAAAAAAATTAACTCGTAAAAATAAAAAATTTAAACAAAAATTAAATTCAAAAATTATATCAAAAGAAATGACAAAATTTGAAGAAAAAACACATAATTTAAAGACAAACAAAATTAACCAAAAAAAATTATAAAAAAATCAAAAACACTTTTCTAAGTTATTAAAAAAAACCATATAATTAAAAATAAAAAATAAAATAGAAAATTTTTAAAATAATTTAAATTACAAAATTAAAAATTTAGATAAAAAAATAAATACAAAAAAGAAAAGTAAATTTAAAATTTAAATTTAGAAATAATAATGAAGAAAAAAATACACCTATTAGTAAAAAACAAAAAAAATGAAAAAACCACTGCATAATAATTAAAAAACAAATATCCATAAATTCACCGATAAAAAGGAAACACTTTATAAAATTTAAAAATGAAAAAACTAAATAAACTAAAAGATTAAAAAAAATTAAATTAATTAAAAATTTAATAAATTTAATAAGTAAATTTTAAATTTTAAAAAATAATTAATTTAAAATATTAAATTAAAAAAAATAAAAATAAATAAATAAATTTAAAATAAAAAATTTGAATTATTTAATTTATAAAATTAAAAAAATCAAATTAAAAAAAATTTAGGAATTTTTTATCGTGGTGGTGCCGCCAATTGGCCTCTCAGCCTAGGTGGTGGCGAGGCGCCACTCGGGCGGGAGGCCGATTCCGGGAATCGTCCTCCCGCGATGGGAGGCCAATTTACGGGAATCGCCCGCCTGCGCGGGAGGCTAATTCGGGAATTGGCCTCCCGCGGGCGAGAGGTTGATTCGAGAATCGCCTCCGCGCGATGGGAGGCCGATTTCGGCGGGAGGGAAATTCTGGGAATCGGCCTCCCGCCACGAGGGCGATTCACGTGATCGGCCTCCCGGCCGTGTGGAAGGTCGATCTCCGACCGGCTCCCGCCACGGGAAGGGCGATTCTCGGAATCGGCCTCCCGCCACGGAGAGGCGATTCACTGAATCGGCCTCTCTCGCCATGGGAGGCCGATTCACGGCCTGGGTGGCGACGGAGGCCGCCCGCCCAAAGACGGCTGGCCTCCGTCGCCACCGCGAGCGGGCGATTGGCGAGCGCCACAACGATCAATTTTTTTTAAATTTTTTATTATTTTTTTTAATTTGATTATTCTTTTTAATTTTTAATTTTTTAAATTCAAATATTTAAAATTATTATTATTTTTTTTAATTTAATTTTTTTATATTTGAAATTTAATTTGTTTTAATATTTTTTGTTTTGTTTTTGTAAATTCATTTTTTTGTTTTTAATTTTTTTAATTTTTTTTCTAAATTTTGTTAATAATTTTTATTATTTTTTTGTATTTTTTTTTATTTAATTGATTTATTTAATAAATTTTTTCACATTTTTTTATTATTAAATTTTATGTTTATTTTTTTCATTTAGTTTTTTAAAGTTTAATAAATTTTGTATTTTTTTTAAATTATTTGAATTTAATATTTTGTTTTTTAATTTTTTATTATTATTTCTTTAATTATATATATATATATATATATATATATATATATATATATATATATATATATATATATATATATATATATATATATATATTAAAATTGTGTATTTAAAATTAGATTTTTTTATTTTTTTTATTTTTAATTATTTTTTCAATTAAACTTAATATTTTCAAATTAATTTGTTTTTTTATTTTATTTTTTATTTAATATATTTTTTTCAATTTTCAATTTTAATTGATTTTTAAAGTTTTTTAACTTTTTATTTGAACAATGTTTTTTTTTTTTTTCCTTATATTTAAAATTTATTTTTTATTTCAAAATTTATTTGTTTATTCATTTATTTATTAAAATTTAATATTTTTTCTTTTTTTAAATTTAATTATATATATATATATAAAAATTTTTATAATTTAAATTGAATTTATTTTTTAAAATTTATTTGTTTTTTAAATATATATTTTTTTAAATTTAATATTTTTATTGTATTTTATTTTTTCATTTTTTATTTTTTAATTAATTTTTCATTTTTTTACTTTTAATTTAAATAATGTATTTTTTTTTAATTTTTTATTTTAAAGTTTTAAATTTATTAAAATTTAATATATTTCTTAAATTTAATTTTTTATTTTAAAATTAATTTAATTTTTATTTTTAATTTAATAAACATTTTCTTTTTCTTTTTTTAAATTTAATTTCTATATTTTATTTTTTTATAATTTTTTTTCCTTTTTAACTTCTTCTTTTCTTTTTTTTTAAATTTAATATTTTTTTATTTTGTTTTTATTTTTATATTTTTTTTATTTCTATATATTTCGAAATTTTAATCTTTAATAATTTTTTTAATTTTTTAATTTTTTCTTAAATTTTAGGTAATGTTTGAATTAAAATTTTTATTTTGTTTTTATTTTTGTTTTTTTATTCCTATATATTTTTAAATTTTAAGCTTTAAAAAATGTTTTTATTTTTTAAATTTATTTTTTTCCTTAAATTTTAGGTTTTTTTTAATGTATGAATTTTTAAAAAAATTAAAAAGAAGTTATTTCTATTTTTAAAAATACCAAAAATATGACACAATTTATTTATTTTTGTTATTTCGACCTAACTGGTTTTGTTTTGAGGGTGTTTTTTTCAATCCTTTTTTCAAGAAACAATTTTGTTTTTAGCATAATTTTATAAAATGTTGAAATTTGACCTTCAAAAAAAACCAAGTGCCTCGGGAATACACTTTTTTTGTTTTTGGGGTGTTTTTTTCATGTTTTTTGCGTCTTTTTGGGCTAGAGTTCTGCTTTGAGGTCAGAGTTACCTATTTCATCTGTGAGTGCTGTAAATCTGCTTTTACATATTTTTTTAATGAAGAAAATGCCTTGAAGATTTGATGTGTAGTCGATTGTTCGTGTGAAGCTTTTGATACCACTTGTTTGTGGAGGTCCTCCCAAAGACTGAGTGAAGGTTATGCTTTTTATGTTTTTAATGTAGTTTTTTTCATGCTTTCATTTTATCATTTGATGTAGTTATTTTTGTAATTCCAATTTGTCATTTGTTGTAGTAGTTTTGAGAATTCCATTTTTTCCATTCGAAGTAGATGTTTTCATAGTTTTTTCTTTATCATAGTTTCAATAATGTCCTTTTAAAATTAACAAATTGTAGAGTGATTCATAGTTTTACTTTCAAGAACAACAATGATTTATTTTAAAATAGTTTCAAAAAGTTCATATGTGGTTTGCTTCAAAAAAATTGAGTGATTTCTTTTCCGCTTTTTGAATGAGTTATTTTCATGAGCATGAGTGATTTCTTTATAAGCGTAGTGGTTGAGTGATTTCCTTTCAATATATGAGTGAGTGCTTTTTTCGGTTCAAGAGTGATTTCTTTTCGAGTAATGGTGATTTATTTATTTCTTTACAAGTTTCATTGCCATAACATTTCATTTCAAAAAACATAAAAATGTATAAATTCCCTTTTTCTAGAATTTGATTTCATCTTCGTACACTAGTACCATCTGAATTTTTTAGAAACTAACAAATTAGCTAAGATTTCTTCATAAGATAGAGAAGGTTTGTTTCAGTTTTTTCATAGTAGAATGCATGTTGATTTTTAGAACTTAGTTGTAATTTAAATTTGTTTCATTAGGAACATAAGAATAAAAAACATCCTTAGAAACAATCTCTACAAATTCAATCATCACTACCAATAAACTCGAATTAAAAAAGGGCTTCTAGCATATATTTTGCACTTGCACTTCACAAGTTTACCAACTCGAGTCGATAATATATAATCAATTTAAGACAATTAAAGTGACCAAACATTTTTAAGCGCTCGTTGTCAGGGGAAGTGTATATAGGATTCCTTTTAATTTCATTAAAGAAAACAAAAAACAAAAAAAAACTCCGATCACCTACCACACCCACTATATCACGTGGTGCAAAGGTAAGAGCACACATTCACATCATGAATTATTATTTTTGGGGTAGAAGAAGAGGTGACAAAGGAGGTTGAAGAAATGGATGGAGATGATGACAAAGAGGAAGATCCTTTTATATTTCCCATTCAAGAAACTGATACCAACATTCAAATGAAAAAAATCCCTCCAATCTATACTTCCTAACTTCAAAGGTATGAGATCATATGATCCAAAAAACTTTTCTTTTCTTTTTGAAATTATTTGTAGTTATTATGGTTGCTCATTACACATTCAAAAATTGAATTTGTTTCCGGAAACATTGAAGGATAGAGCTCTTAGATGGTTCATGACTTTAGGAACATATTATATAATGACATGGGATGATATGAAGAGTATTTTTGGAAAATTATAAAAGATTATTGCATACACCATGACCTTAGAAATGAATTCTTTAAGATTTAGTGGAGATATTTACTTATAATGTCAAAAAGCCTAAATTGCATAGTTTAGGATTAGACACATTAAAAACTCTCCTACTAAAAGCTATAAGGGATGAATGGATTGATCTTCTTAACCTGATGGGAAAAGGAGATTTGTGAACTAGTGAAAGAACATATCAAGAGGAAAAATAAAGTATGGAAGATCCCCTCAAGATCTAGTTATGGCAAGAGTAAGTAAGTCGACATCGAGATTGGTAAAGTCAAGTTGAACTTAACAATTTTCTAGACATTCTTGGTAATTTAAATGAACAAATTGATATGCTAAGAATGAAAAACCAACAAAAATTTTAGAATGTTACTTCAGTTTATATTTTTCCCTAAAAGTAGAAAGAAAAATGCTTTGCATGAATGTCCACTTGATACCATTAAAATTTGTGAAATATGTGCAGGATCACATACTACTAAATATTTCCCATCATTACCAGAGTTAAAGGAAATTTACCAAGAAGCAAATCAAACACTGAACAATCTTGTTATGTAGCTCCAAGAATATCATGTCAGCCCTCATCAACCTGGGTATGATGTAAGATCTTAATTCTCAATTTCGGTGTTATGCACAACAATCTCAAAGTAATTGGAAAAAATCCTTGCCTTGGAAACCTTGTCCATCTCAATCCCAACCTAAAAACCAATCTTGGAAACAAGGTTGGCAAGGGCCTTACAAAATAAATCCATTGTATCTTGAATATTTTCCTCACTATCCTCAATAGAAATATCAATGTTATCCATACCATTCACCTCCATCACAACATCAACCTCACCCCTCAGTTGACCTCAATTCAACCTTTCCCATTACCATCCACACAAGCACCCCAAATATCCATAGCCACTCCACTACTTGAACAACCATTTCATATCCCCAACAATAAAACAAATCAATCCACTTACAATGTTGAGGTATTACAAAATGATTCACTAGTTGTCATTGAATAACAACAACCGAAGAAGAAGATTCAGATAGGGTCCAAGAATCATGGATACTTGTTAATAAAGAGCGAGTTTGTTGGAACCTAATATTGAAAATTTTATTGCATGCCTTTCACAATATTCTATGAATGAATATCACGTCTCCGAAGACTTGCATGGCATGATAACGAGGAAGCCAAGGAAGACAAGATTACATTGAATCTTAGCTCAACACGATCATTGATCTCAAAGTGTCTCAATTCTTCGATATTTTCACGACATCATCTCAATCAAGACAGATCGTCTCTCATATACCTGGTACATATCAAAGAGTATATTTCAAACATGCATATGTATTTATCATCTTGTTACACATGTTTCCATTAGCAGTATTCATATAATTGAATGAGATTTATTTTTCAAGTAGAATAGGACACACACACACACAAACACACACACACACATTAGAGAAAAATAAGTTCTATTGTGAAAACCACTTATCAGCACAATTGAACATGATCTTGGCTTTAAAACCAGGCAATTGGCGAGAAAAGTTCACAATAAGTTCTACAATTTTATGATGGTTTCAATCTTCTCTTATGGTTCTTCAAATCATTTTTGGTTCTATGCTCAAGTTGAGTGAGTGTGGGATTCCTTAAGGCCTACCTTCCAATAGATCTTGTCCCATCGACCTCAACACCTTATTTGGGATAAAGATGAGAGACTATTTGGAGTGCCTTGGAACTTGCATACATCAATGGTAAGCCTCCTCATCGACAAAAATGGGAATACAACAATGTCTCTTGATTGACCGCATCTTGCGGATGATTCGACTTCAACATATTTATTCATCCCTGTCAAGATGCACTAAGGTACCTTGACACTCATTTACATTATTGGTGAGTTGTCTCACATTGGTTAACAATTTTCATCATTGATCGGTAATCCAATGATTTCTTCTCATGCTCGACTTCGACACATTCATTCGCATGACAGAATTGTACTATGAATTTTGGCTTAGATGAAGAATAATGGTTTTATGGACTCAACAACTTGCAGTTGTAGATTTTATTAGTTTTTTGTAGCAACATGTTCATAATTTTGTCGATCAACAACAATATGATGACACTATTACACTTTTTCATTCATTTCATTTTTAAGCAAAACAATAAATTTGGGCCTATTTCGAGTCAATATGCATTATGTTTCATGGTTTCTACTTCAACATGTAGTACACAATCCAAATTAGCAAGTCAAACTTGGGAAAAAACAATTTTATGCAAAAATTGACATTTTTTTTGCAAAGCACTTATGGAAACTTGTAGTTTCGCATGACTATTGTTGTAACAACATGTTTTTGTTGAAGTAGCTTGTTCCAAAGGAAGTTTTAGCACAACTATTGCAAAGAGATTGAGCAGAAATAAAAATTTATGCGCTCCTGGGTTTTCTCAAAATATAGTAAATTGATTAAATCATGGGAAAAAATTCAAAAGAGTGCAATTTTTCTAGGACTTTTTCAAAGTGTTTTAACGCGGATTTTCATTTTTCAACATTGTGGACAAATTAGGCCAGATTTCAATATTTTTTCACAAGAGCGCATTTTCTTCATCAAAATGGGATTCTAAGGCATGTGGCGGTAGAAAAGGTAAAATGCATGGTTTCCCTTTTGAATCACTCAATTTGGCCTTAAACCGAGTTCGTGGCATATGTTTTTGTTGCAACATTGGGAAACGTGAAGGGTGAAACGGGGCAAAAAAATTGATTTTATCATAACTTGCAAACCATGAATATGTTGGGTTTGAAACTTTTATGGTAAATGAATTGAGGTATGGTAAATGAACAAAACAAAATTTCGAAAATTCAAGTATGTATTTTTTCAATAAATTGGCCACTTTCACGTAAAGTCATTTCTCAATTTTCTCAAGATACGTGCACCCATTGGCTGATATTTGTTTGTGGGAATATGAATAATATTAATAGCAACAACCTTAAAAAATTTCAGTGAGAATCTCGATTTACCATTTGAGAACCATTTGAGATAAATTGGAAAAACAAATCTACTACATGAAAGAGATACATTTTTGTGGAGCAAGGTCAAAGTGGAGGTCAACGCTTCATGGAGCAGCAGTACCCGAGCCAAATCAAGACCAAACCAACCATCGGATCGTGTTCTCTTCTCCAATTCTAAAAGGTAAACTTGAGGTAAAACTAGCCGTAAACTTTTTAATTTGTTAAAAATTATAGAAATTTTGATGAAAAGATATTATAAACATGTAGTTCCAATTTTTCTCCCATCATGTTTTGTCATACCTTTTAACAACTAAATCCCACAAGTTATGATTGATTATTTATCAACAAATTCCTACCACCCATGCAATCATCTCATTGTTTTCCATGATCATGATGATGTTCTTCTATTCTTTCACCACTCTCATTGCTTAAACTTCCTCTTCTTTTTAATCCATGCTTTCCTTAATGGTCCATCAACATGATGTTCTTGAGAAAAATAATTATTTTACAAATAGAAAAAACTTCACTTCATGGTACATGTTTGTAGCACATGATCAAAAAGTACACTAACACTTAAATTATGTGTCATATTTCTCATCTTCAGATTTTTAATGGTAGCCAAGAAAATGATGAGTAGAAAGCCATATGAAGAAGATTGCAACAAGGCTTTGTTCCCACACTCTTGAAATCACTTTTAGGCTTTGATGAGTTGTATAACCCTAAAAAAGTAAAATCTTATTTTGTGTTATGTGCAACTCATCTTGTCAAAATCTTCACATTGGGAATTCTTCTTCATTCATTAGTTTGTGAGTTCTTGAAGAAACTCATTTTTTTGTTAGTCGGAGGGATCGGCAACATCATGCAACTTTCACACGCGCGGCGCGGGTCCCAACCCCCCAGCTACCACTATAATCTCTTAGGGAATCGCCCGACCGTAAGAGCAAGTACTTGGATAAGACGAGACTTGAACTCGTGACCTTCTTAACGGTCAAGGCTCATGGCCACTAGAACATGCCCTCACGGACATTCTTGAAGAAACTATTTGATAACATGTTGAAATATGATTGGTTTCTATGCATGGATGATAAGAAGACAATCATTATGGGCTGCAATCTATGATCATTTCCAGCCATACTATTGGGATGAACTTCACATGGATGGAAAGCACATTATATAGATGGAGTAAAAGTCTTGATGTGTTCTTCACAATATGGTATTCTACCGAGGCTTGAACAATTTGAGCACGAGTTAAAATAGTGACAAGTACTTGGATATGCTACTATGTGGGCATTATTTCTTTTCACACAAGTTGCATACAATAAATAATGAAGGGTTGTTTTTATTAAGAAAAGAACAAATAAACTGGGTATCATTTCTACCTCTATAGCATCTATTGGACCATGAAAAAGGTATGTTTTACCATCATAATTAGCTCAATTTAATTACTAACTTTCATATGTTTACCTTCAATTTGGAAATAAATCTAGAAGAATTAATTTTAAACAAAGGGTAAAACTAATTATCAACAAAATATGTGATTATTGGCATAAAAACTAACTTTTTCTGTTTTTATGTGCAGGAAATCTGAACCAAATTACTGTATAAATTATACAAAAAACATGTATATCTTGGATTCATCCGATCTAACAATGTGCTAAAGTTAAATACTGAATCACTTGTACAAATCTCTTGCGGAATTAAAAAAACAATCGCTAATCGCATGAACATGAAGAAATATCAATCACACACAAAACATATAATTTCTTGGGGAAAGCTTATAGCTAAAAACCCCACTATATTCTATTGTATATTATATCATGGATCATGAAACAATTACATACAAAACTATTCTCACAAAAGCCCTCATTACATCAGCTAATTGTCTCACACTGTCATACAAAAATCGGAAAATCCCTTAAGATAATTTATGGCCTCTAGACAGCCTGCCTTCACTACGCAATCCCTGCTGAATGCAATCCATGAATTGATGCAATCCTGTCTACCTTCACTATGCAAGTATCATGGTCACATCCAATGTGTGTTTACTTGCATGTGTGAAAGCGGAAAGCATATAATTTCACAACTTATAGTCAACTTCCCTTTCACTTAGAACTCAATTGGGTCTCCACTGGATCTAACATGCATGCAACTAATAATAGTAAATCCTTAGTTGCATGTGAGATCACTGATTGTGGATTAATTAATATTTAATTCACTAGATCTCTCACTAGTGTATCTTCAGTTACAACTAGCACAACTGAGTTTAACTCACTTAACTGAGTTAAACTGATTTACAACTTGCACCAACTCATGCACCATCACACTTCAAACTCTGTTACAACTAGAATTACTCTGCATGTCCCACCAACCAAACTCTAACTCAAAATTCACTAGCTAACTAATTTTTCCAATTCAATTAGCTATTTAAAGTCCACATTGATAATAGATTACAGTTTAATTTCCATCTAAATTAAGGGATAATAAAAATAGACATGCACCCAAAAATAGCCCTATGGGCCCCACCCTAGTGTAGGTGCTTAATGCAACCAGGTGCTTAATGCACTAATGTGGGTGTTGAATCTCAACACTCCCTCTCAACAAGAAAGGGATTATCCTTAACCTCGAACCTGTCTCTATGGTATTCAAATTTGCTCCTAGTGAGTGCCTTCCTCAGAGAATCTACATCCTGATCTTCCGTGGGAATGTACTAAAGCAACATGATCCTCCTCTGCACACAATTTCTGATATGATGGTACTTGATATCTATATTCTTGGACCTATCATGAAACACATGATTAATCGAGAGTTTAATGCAACTCTGATTATCACAATGAATCATTGTCAGATCCATATGAGAACCAAACAAACCAAGCAAGATCTTTCTCATCCAGATAGCCTCACATGCAGCTTGGATTGCTACCATGTATTCCGCTTTCACTAAACTGAGTGCCAAGGATCTCTGCTTCCTGCTGTACCAAGCAACAGTTGTAGATCTGATACTAAAGATCCCTCCTGGTGTGCTCTTTCTTTCCGATGGACTGCCAACCCAATCTGCATCCAAGAAGCCATGCAACTTCACTCCATTCGTTATTTTTTACCATAGACCATACTCTGATGTGCCCCTCAAGTATCTCAGGATATGATTCCCATCCTTCCAAAAGAGCTTAGTAGGTTTAACCATAGCTTGAATCAGCTGGTTAACCGCATACAAAATGTTCAGTCTCGTGTTCACTAGATACATTAGTGAACCCACTAACTGTCGATAGACAGTAGCATCCACTACCTCTCTAGAAGTAGCATCCTCTTTCCTCCAGTTTCCTGGAAGAGGAGTATCCATGGGTTGGCATCTCTCCATGTTAAACTTACTCAATATCTCCTTTGCATACTTTCCTTGAGACACAAAAATTTCACCATCCCGCTGCCATATTTCCAATCCAAGGAAATAATGAAGGAGGCCCACATCCTTCATTTCAAACTCCCTTGCAAGATCCTCCTTACATGACTGTATCAGCTACTCATCACCAGTCAAAATTAAATCATAAACATAAAGAAAAATGATCAATAGCTTACCCTCAACCACAATCTGGTACAAGTTTTCATTTTCTTCACTTTTGGTGAATCCCAATCCGACGAAAAAGCTTTCTATCCGAGTGTACCAAGCACAGGGTGCTTGCTTCAGCCCATACTACGCTCTTTTGAGCCTGCACACATGTGACTCACTGTTGAAGATATTGAAACCTTTAGGCTTCTATATGTACACCTCCTCTTCAATGATCCCATTGATAAATGCAGTCTTCACATCCATTTGATGAAGGCGCCAACCCATCTGCGTTGAGAATGCAAGGATGGATATTATGGAAGAGTACCTTGCGACAGGCGCAAATGTCTCATCATAATATATCCCCTTGATCTGTGAGAAACCCCGGGCCACAAATCTAGCCTTGTATTTCTCTACACTCCCATCATTAGCTTACTTTACCTTGTAGATCCATCTCAAACCGACCACTAATTTTTCAACTGGTCTTGGGACAATTTCCCATGTACTTTTTTTGAGAATGGAGTCATACTCCTCCACCATTGCATCAACCCAAGTAGGTTGTTGCACTACTTCCTGAAAGGAACATGGTTAAGTCAAAACACATTTTCTCATAAGAGTCATGTATCGAATAAATCGTTCATGAGACTGTCTTTGTCTGTGCTGTGAAGTAGGGGCTCCTATATTGTATGCAGCATCAAGTCTCAGCCTATTAGCTTCCGTGGTATGCCTTCTTCCATTTCTAATGGATGTCTCTACATGAGTGATTTCCTCCACTCCATGAACCTCATCATGTGGCTGATCCACATCTTGAGACTCATCTTTGGGAACCAGCAATTCCTCCTCTGCATGCAAGTCCAGCTCCCTCTCAAGGGACAACCGCATGGCTTTCCCCTCATCAAATTTTATATCTCGTCTCAAAAAAGTCATTATGTTGTTTGGAAAATACACACGATAATTATGGGGTGTTTCTGTGTACCCCACAAAAATCCAAACTTCAGTAGTCAGTTCCAGCTTCTTCCTAGCCTCCTTGGTCACATGCACATAAACATATGAGTGAAAAACCTTAAAGTGTGAAACATCTAGTTTCTTACCAGTGAAAGCTTCTTTAGGTGTACTCATGCCAAGTACTCTATGAGGACAATGTTTTTTCACATAAAACACATTGTTGCATGCTTCCGCTCACAAATGCATTGGTAGGCCTTGATCATGCAACATCGCTCATGTTGCACCCATGATCATTCTATTCTTCCTCTCTGCGACCCCATTCTGCTGTGGGTTATGAGGTGCTATGAGTTCTCTTCAAATTCCTTCTTTGCTACAGAAGTTCTTGAATTCGTTAGAGATGTATTCTCCACCATTATCACTCCTAAGAGCCTTCACTTGCTTCCTCGAATATTTCTCCACCAATGCCTTAAACTCACATAACATAGAGAATGTTTAATCTTTCTTCTGCATGAAGAAGATCCATCATTTATGAGAAAATTCATCAAAAAATATTACATAGTGCTTATGTTTTGTTGTTGAAGCAACCGAGAATGGTCCACACATGCTTGTGTGAACTCTCTCAAGGATCCCTGAAGTATGGTTCTCATTATCATAAAAGGTGGACTTTACATACTTCTCCATGGTGCAACCCTTGCACTAATATAACTAAGCAAGTGTTCCCATTGGAAGTCCAGTAGAAATTTGCTACATGACTTTCAAGGCTCCATGATGAAGATGGTACAATCGTCTATGCCATAATTTGCACTCATCTCGGCTCACCACTTTCTCCGCATTTCCCATCATGGCAGCACAGACATATACCTCCAACTTGTAGATATTATTAACTCGAATCCCTATCCTCTTGGATTGAACTGTTGTTTTATGTCATAGGAAATCTTTTCCATCACTAAAAATAACATCATAGCCTTTGTCCTCCAACATTGCGACTGCGACCAAATTTTTCTTCAAACCTGGTACTTGCATTACATATTTTAATTGAAATGATTTACCTGGCTCCCTCTGAAAGGTAATGGTACCAATATCGATGGCATTGTACCATCCATCATTGCCCATCTCAATATTCATCTTGAGATATTTCTCCTCCAAGTCACTGAAAAGTTCCTTATCTCCCGTCATGTGAAAGGAAGTGCCACTATCCAAATACCACACCGATCCCAATTCACTTGAAACCATGCATGCATTCAAGGAGAAGTCAAGCTCAAATTACGAGGCAAGGGCCTCACAAGCTACATGTCCAACAACCTTCTTGTTCTTCTTATTTTGTGTACAGTTAGTAGAAAAATGCCCATGTTCGTGACAGTGAAAACACTTCACCTTGGACATGTCTTGCTTCTTTCCTTTAGACTCAAATTTAGAATGGAATTTATTCCATTTCCCCTTCTTCACCTTGGTAGCCAAAGAAAAATCCTATTCATCATCATGCTTTGATGAAGAGTCGTCTCTTATGTTCCGTTTGAACTGCTCCTGCACCAAATCCAACCATAGTCGTTCCCAATCTGGCAATATTTCCCATCCGTTGGCAAAGTATTCATAACTATGCCAACTCTTAGGAAGCCCTAGGAGAGCCAAAATCACTAAATCATCATGAGCGAAATTTATTCCCACACTCCCCAGTTCATCCCAACATTGGACAAACTTTGTGAGATACTTTGGAATGGTGTCACCCTTTTCCATCTAGTTCTTCCTGAGTTTATCTTTGATTTCCAATCTCCTATGATCATTGCTGGTTTGGAATAGATCCGTCAAAACCTTCCACATAGCATATGGAGTGGCTTTCCTATGGAGGCTTAAGACAATGTGGTCTTGTACTCCATCCAACAGGATCCTCCTCGCCTTAGCCACTTTCTTTTTCCATGCATCAATATTGGAAACATCTACAACATATGGCTTAGGAACATCTTTCTCATTGAATTCCTTCAGGCAATTGTCTTCGAGTATTGCCTCCATCTTATCCTTCCAAGAAAATTATTTCGAGCCTCCCTCGAGGGTATACTCTAACCTCAAGCCATTGAAATCCATTTCGATCTTGAATAAACTGTAGCACTAAGAAAGTATTTCTACAAATTCGAATTCTATCCAGTCACAAACTCAAATCCTGCTTCACTTTTGCAATTTCTTGTGCTCTAATACCATGTAGAAATTATACAAAAAACATATATATCTTGGATTCACCTGATCTAACAATGTGCTAAATTTAAATACTGAGTCTCTTATACAAATCTCTTGCAGAATTAAAAACACAATCACTACTCACATGAACATGAAGAAAGATAAATCACACAGAACACAGATAATTTCCAGGGGAAATATTACAGCTAAAAACCCCACTTTCTTCTATTGTATATTATATTATGGATCATGAAACAATTACATACAAAAATATTCTCACAAGAGCCCTCAATACATCAGCTAATTGTCTCACACTGTCATACAAAAATTGGAAAATCCCTTAGCCAATTTACTACCTCCAGACAGCCTACCTTCATTGCGCAATCCCTGTTGAATGCAATCCCTGAATTGATGAAATCTTGCATGCCGTCACTATGAAAGTATCATGGGCACATCCAATGTGTGTTTACTTGCATGTGTGCAAGCGGATAATGTCACAACTAATATCCAACTTCCCTTTAGCATAGAACTCAACTGGGTCTCCACTGGATCTGACATGCATGCAACTAATAATAGTAAATCCTCAGTTGCATGTGAGATCACTGATTGTGAATTAATTAATATTTAATTCACTAGATCTCTCACTAGTGTATCTTCAATTACAACCAGAAAAACTGAGTTTAACTCACTTAACTAAGTCAAACTAATTTAGAACTTGCACCAAATCATGCACCATTTCACTTCGAACTCTGTTACAACTAGAATTACTCTGCATGTCCCACCAACCAACCTCTAACTCGAAATTCACTAGCTAACTAATTTTTCCACTTCATTTAACTATTTCAAGTCCACATTGAGAATATATTACAGTTTAATGTCCATCTAAATTAAGGGATAATAAAAATAGACATCCACCCAAAAATAGCCTTATGGGCCCCACCCTAATGTAAGTGCTTAAAAAACTAGGTGCTTAATGCACTAGTGTGGGTGCTGAATATTCTTGTTGAATATAAAAAATAATTGTTGTTTAAACGATTGAACAGTAGCGGACAAGGAAAGGAAAAGATCGTATTATGTTCATGCAAACCAACGAAAGATGAGGAGAATCACACCCATTTCATAATGCAATCTGCTGGATAGCTGCGAAATCCTTAGGATCTCCTGATCTCGAGGATTTGCTATTATCCGTTTTGTTTTTCCGTAGGTTATAAAAGGCCGATAGGTGAAATAGAACGAGAGACATTTTACCCGTATGTTGTAATTTTACATTATTCACATTTATTTAAGACAAAGTTTTCACACTTAGTAATGATGTACCTTTACTATTGAATTTAATGAAAGAGATATTGGTTCCTTCGTAATCGTGTTCTAAATGTCTTTTGGCAGAGAATTATGAAGGCTCTGGGCCTGGTCAGTAGGAGTCGTACTACTTTTCTGTGTTATATTCTTATTTTCCTTTTATGCAATTAATCATTTATGTATTTCAATTGATTTAATTACCATCAGCATTGAGTGGTTTACGTTTCCATTGATTTGAAGTCTTAGTCGCTTTACTTTCCTCCTATATTTCAATTGTTTTAATTACCATCAGCATTGAGTAGTTTGCGTTTCCATTGATTTGAAGTCTTAGTCTCTTTAATTTCCGCCTTTCTGATTAAATAAATTGTCATAGATATCGATTAGTAATTCTGGTTAAGATTGAATTCTTTAATTCTCACATTTTGATTTTCTTTCTGCATAGAATGAATCAGAATTTAGTTAAGTTGTTTGATTAAAGTTATTTCATAGTTGCTTTCATAATTGGCTTGATTGAACTTTGAGAATTAGATATTACTTCTTGCAATGATTTAGATTTGTTAACCTCTGATTTCACTTGCATAAACTTTGTTGAGCACTCTTGAAATAAATATAATTATTGTGGGTTAATAATTAATGTAGGCATTAAGATTTCTTTTAAATAGTCGTCTTAATAAACCAACATTTTGGCATCATTGACGGGGAGGGTGTTTACAAGTGACATATTTTCATTTTATTTTGCTGTAGAAGAATTGGGTTGAAAATGGAAGGTAAGAACCTGCATGTCAGCAAGTAAAACACTTGCCCATTAGCCCAATTTTTCAACAAATACATAGAGATTAAATAGGAATAGGATTTTTTATTTATTTATGAATGACTAGGAAGAAAAATATATAAATAAATATGAACCCGCCATCCAAATCTACGAAACCCAAGGGGCCGATGACCCTTGGAAGAACAAAATTTATAGATGAAATCATAAGAAAAGTTGAATTTTAGGCATTTTTAGGACCGAAGACCATTTCTGAAAAATTACTACTATAATCCCTCAGGCAACAGGTTCACCATCTGCAGCTCATGTCGAGATCCATAGCAAAAAAAAAAGGGTCTGAACAGAGCTTTCAAGTCACATAACAATTGAGTCCTGACCCTTCATAAAAAGGAAATTATTGCAACTTACAAGAAGGAGAGGGAGAAACTAGTGGTGTTGTAAAAACAAACTTATAATCTCTAGAACTTGGATCTCTTGAAATATTGGTTGAAGAAAAGAAGGCCAACATCCCAAATCGTGGTAGTACTGTAAGACCATTTCCAAATCTGTCTTCTAGTCCAGTCCGAATTAATTTCCCATACCAAGAAATTCTTGAAGGTAATTGGCACATGTTTGACCAGATGGTGCACAATCAACCCCAGGGATAAACATCAACATTGGAGTACCATATTGTTGACCTAGTCTCTAATTCCCCCATGAAAGCTATTCCATTGCAAAACATCCCTACTTTCCATGGATTAACTTCAGAAGATCCAGATGCTTTCTTGTTTGAATTTGACGTTTTGTGTAGGGGATACATTTTCACCACCGACCCTCAGAAACTAAAATTGTTTCCCTCTACATTAAAGGGAGCAAATTTGTGGTGGTTTATGGGGCTTGGTGGAGGGACTATTAATTCCTGGGATAAAATCAAAAAATATTTCCTTGCTAAATATCAAGATTACTGCAGGACTGGAGAATTAAAATATGAAATCTTCAACATGACTGCAAAAGATAATGAAACACTAGAAGAATATGTTGAATGGTTTCAATATAATATACAGAGGTATCCTTACGCTGCATTATCTAAATATGTTTTAAAAGTAACCATGATAAAAGGAATGAAATATGAATGGATAGAAACATTAAATCTAATGGGAAAAGGAGATATGTATTAGGAAAATTATGATGATATTATTTCATTTTGTGTCAGGTGCTCTAGAGGCAGCACACGCATTAGGCGAGCAGGACAGGATTCGGCTGCCAGGAATAATCGAACTTCAGGCAACAGTGTAACATGAACAAAAATCGGTAATCTCCTGGAAGATTTCAAGACCGATATCCTGGGCACCCTCACAACATAATTAGATGTCCTGTAGTCTAAGAAGAAACAATCGTTGGAAGAACAGAACCTGACCATCTTCTTCCCATGTTGTCAAAAGAAGCACAGCCAATGGGAATTCCCATTGGAAATGGTCCAAACATGCACCATCTCCACTAAATAACACGCCACTTAGCAATGGTCATCGCTCCCAGGGTTGAAATCAGTCTTCAAGGAAGTGGAAGAAGAAATTGAACTAGTACATTTAATGAATCAATGTAGACAGTGGAAAGCCCGATCCTCAAGTATGTCACAAGACCCATCTCAGTTATTTCCTTCTTCACAATTCAATCAACAGCAAAACTCTATAACATCGTGGCAAGGCTAATCACCTTTTTCCACTTTTCCATCCCAACCATTCTCTATGCCCCCCTGGACAACTCAAACCTTTCCAGGTAGTGGTTGGCCAAATTATTCTTTCTCTCCTCCATTTTGGCAGAATAATCCATACTCATCCAAGTGGCCTGCCTCTACTTCACAAAATTCAAACTGGTCCCAAAACTGGCAGCAGCCCTTGGGAATAACCAATTCACCTATGGGAATGTGTCTTCAACCTCAACCCACATTACCAGCTCCATATCCGTTACCACAGAATTCTCAGCCTCTTATACATCCTCAACTTCCAGCTCAAACAAATCTGAATCCCAATAATAGACCGGTCCAGCTGATACAGATCGTCGAAAATCCACACCTTGAAATCGAAAAAAAAAGAATGTTGTGAAATTAGGATGAGATCATGGCGCGTTATTAACCCTGGGGAAAATCCAAACTTGCAACAAGACAAGTTAGAAACCCCAACTGTAATCATTCCATCAACTGTGATCAAAACATAAATAAAACAGGGAGAAGACATAGTTGAACAAGAAGATCCTGGAAAACTTATCAATACTTCTCCCCTGTTCCCTGAAAGATTAGTGATACCTAAGCCAATTGTCTATCCATATTTTGATCTTCTAGGGGAACTTAAAAATATTTGTATTAAAATTCCTCTCCTCCAGGCCGTTCAAGATATCCCTATCTGTGCTAAGACAATTAAAGAACTGTGCGTGAAAAAACCTGCGAGGAAAACAAAAACTTCACCAATTGTCCATGTCATAGGGGCCCTGTCGGATTTAATTTTGGGCAGAGAAACATCGGTAAAATATGAAGATCCAGGGATTCCCATAGTTACATTCCAAATATATGGCCGCTCTTTTCCGAACACATTAGTCGACTTGGGCGCAACCATTAATATTTTGACTGCGGAAACCTGTGAAACACTTCGTATCACAGCTTTGGAACCAACCACCACCTTGCTGGAACTTGTTGACCGTTCAGTTGTTAAACTAGAAGGAACTTTATAGGAAATCATGGTTTCCGTTGACTCATGGGAGTACTCGGTGGATTCTCTAGTCATTTATCCGAAAATTTAACTAGATGGACACCCCTTAATTGTAGGTCAACCTTCATTGGCAACAACTGATGCTTACATAGGCTGTCGTACAGGTAGCATGACCATTTCTAAGGAAGATGCTGCAAAAAATCTTGTTCTATATCCCCCTGCCAAACCAAGTCTTCCCATATTAAAAATTCATAAACATCTTCTCGCATACTTGGAAGAAAATATCCACTCACCACTCACAGTAGCAGAAGCGCTCGAGTAACAGAAGATGATATAATTAATAATTATATTAATTAACTAGTTGTTGCAGAAAATAAAAAATTCCAAATGTTAAGAGAAATTATTGACAATTAGGCCCAGGAATATCCTTTAAAAGATAATGATGACCAGCACATACCCACAATTTCCATTCATAATAGCAGATATGTTAAAATCAAACCAGGAAAAATTTTAAAAATCAATGACAATCTGGACAGTGACCAACAACAGAAGCTCATTAAAGTTTACAAAAATATGAAGGGGCCTTTTCTTGGGACTATCCAGATATCAAAGGCATAGATCCCCAATTGTGTACACATCATATTTACACTGAAAATGATGATCACCCCATCAGGGAACCTCAACGAAGATTGAACCCTCACCATAAGGATATCGTAAAATAATAATTATAGAAGTTGCTGGATGTAAATTTTATTTATCCTATTTTGGATAGCAAATGGGTCTCTCCGCTGGTAGTTGTCCATAAGAAAAATGGCAGGTGGCGAATCTATGTGGATTACAAGGAATTGAATAAAGCCATGTAGAAGGACCACTTCCTTCTTCTTTTTATCGATCAAGTCCTTGATACATTGGCAGGAAAGAAATTATTTTCCTTTCTTGATGGCTTCAATGGCTATAATTAGATCCAAATTGGCCCTGAAGACCAAGACAAAACTACCTTCACCTGCCATGGGGTACATTTTCTTGCAGAGTATTACCTTTCGGTTTATGTAACGCTCCAGCTACATTTCAGAGGGTCATACTCAACATTTTCTCCGATCTGATAAACGAAGGACTTGAAGTTTATATGGACGACTTCACCTCATATGGGGGTGATTTTGAACAGGCACTGCAAACATTGGAAAAATTATTGGAATGATGTATCGCCACTAGGTTATGTTTGAGTAACGAAAAATGTCACATGATGATGACGGAAGGCGTAATCCTAGAAAGTACATTTCTGCGGCTGGAATACAGGTAGATTCGACAAAGATAGAGGTAATTCTCTTATTATATAAACCTTGTACTCAGACGAAGGTACGTATCTTCCTCGGATATGCTGGATATTATCGCAGATTCATAATGAATTTTTCACAAATTACTGCGCCTTTGTATGCTTTAACTATAAATGTTGAATTTAAATGGTCTGATAAATGTGACACTGCTTTTACAAATTTGAAGAAATTAGTCTCGATTGCACCAATATTGCATGGTCCCAAATGGGAACTACCATTTCATATTTCGTCGGACGCATAAGATCCAACGATAGGCGTTGTTCTCAGTCAAGAAGAGGACAAAAAGCCCTATGTTATTTATTATATCAGCAAAAATATCACTCCTTCTGAACTAAATTATACAATAACAAAAAAGGAATTCTTAGCCATCATATATGACATAAAAAAAATTAGACATTACGTAACTAGAAATCAAGTATTTATGTATACTGATCACTCTACCATTAGGTACTTAGCTAATAAACCAATTACAAATGGGTGAGTGACTCGTTAGCTGTTACTTTGCAGGATTTTGACATCACTATTAAAGATAGTCCAAGAAAGGAGAACCCAGTCACAGATTTTCTGTCTTGGGTTCCAAAAAAAAATGATCCGCTAGAAGTAGATGACCAGTTTCAGTTTCCTAATGATGTGATTAATCTGAAATACATTTATCTACATTATGGATCACAAAAGTCTTAGATCAAACATTTGTTTGGCGTAGCAGTGAAAGTGCCATGGTATGCAGATGTAGAAAATTATCTTGCATTAGGAAACCTGGCCAGGAATTTAACAACAAAATAAAGGAAGCTGATTGTCCAATGCAACGCCAAATTTTCTTGGATTGGTGGATATCTTTTCAACACAGGGTCTGATATGCACATACATATATGCATTCGAGAAGATGAAATCTATGATATCCTGAAGGCCTGCCATGATGAACCTTGTGGTGGACACTTCGCAGACTGTAGAACCAGGCACAAAGTATTACAAATGGGTTATTATTGGCCCACTATTTTGAAAGATGCTAAAAAATATGTGCTTGCCTATGATAGCTGCCAAAGGATGGGTCGCCCCGGTCAATCTGACGAAATTCCATTACAACCACAATTGGTAATAGAGCCTTTTGAATGGAGTGCGTTGGATTTTGTGGGCCCATTCAATCCATCATCAAACCAGAAATCCTACATATTGGTTGCTATAGACTATGTAACAAAGTGGGTTGAAACAATAGCTTTACCAAGAGCTACAGAAGAAATTGTTATTAATTTTATTTTTGAGATATTTATGCGGTATGGTTTACCCAGGGAAGTGATAACAGACAGAGGGGAGCAGTTCATAGGGCATAATATTACAGCCACTCTACGGAACCACCACATCACACATAGAATTAATTCTTCATATCACCCGTAGGAAAATGGGTAGGTTGAAAGTACTAATAAAGTCATTAAAGCAATTCTGACCAAGACAGTTTTGATACATCGTAGGGACTGGGCTACTAGACTTTTAGAGGACTTTTGGGCTTATCACACAACTTGGCGAAATACTACTGGATATTCTCTGTACTAACTTGTATTTGGTAAGGAACCTATTTTTCCTATCAAATTTGAAATAAAGACTCTTAGAATAGATCAAGAAGTGGGTCTGGACTTGAAGGAGGCTCAAACTAAAATGCTTCAATAGATAAATGAATTAGATGAAGCCTGGCTACTTGCTTTACAACATACCACAATCGTTCAATAACAATGAGCTAAGTGGCATGATAGCCTTATCAAGAAGAAGACGTTTCAGGAAGGAGACTGAGCACTCCTCTATAATTCCATATTTCAAGATTTTTCGGGTAAATTACAAACAATGTGGCTTGACCCATATGGAATTCAAAAACTGCATAACAATGACACTCTCACTTTTACCACCATAGATGGGTCTAGCTCTTCCTTCCGATTAAATGGAAATCGACACGTCTTTATCATATACCACTCACAAAGGAGTCTTTTTTCCAACAGGTACGAACGACCCTGCTATGAAAATTTTAGCTGCAGGGAGTAATGACCCGAAAACTTTACTTTCATGAAAATCTATTTCCTTTCAGTTTGTAAATAATGTATATATTTTCTTGCATTTTATTATAATTTGTTGTTTTTAGATAATCATCACTGTACAAAAGCCAAAGCTCCCCTTGTTTTCCTTTCTTTCCTTCTTTAATTTTGGTTTGTTTAATTGCTGTTCAATGAAATGAACAACTATTGTTCAATCGATTAAATAATCGTTGTTCAATCAAAATGAACAACCGATTTTACTTTTGTGTGTTTTTTCTATTCAATCAATTGAACAATTGTTGTTCAATCAATTGAACAGTTTTTGTTCGATCAAATGAACAACCGAGTTTATTTTGTGTGTTTTTGTTGTTCAAATAGATTGAACAGTCGTTGTTCAAATGATTTAATGGTTGTTGTTCGATTAAATGAACAACCGAATTTCTTTTATGTGTTTTTGTTGTTCAATCGATTGAACAACTGTTGTTTGATCAAATGAACAACCAAATTTTCTTTTGTGTGTTTTTTTTGTTCAATCAATTGAAAAGTTATTTTTCAATCGATTGAAAAACTCTTGTTCGATCAATTAAAAAACCCAGTTTATTTTGTGTGTTTTTTTTGTTCAATCGATTAAACAACTGATATTCAATCGATTAAACAACTGTTGTTTGATCAAATGAACAACCGAGTTTTTGTGTGTTTATTTGTTGTTCAATTCATTGAACATATTTTGTTTAATCAATTGAAGAGATATTATTCAATCAAATGAATAACCAAGTTTATGTGTGTTAATTGGTTGTTCAATCAATTGAACAGTTGATGTTCAATCAATTGAACAGTTTATGTTCAATCTATGGAACAACTGTTGTTCGATCAAATGAACATCCACGTTTTTTATGTAATAAATAGTTGTTCAATAAAATGAACTTTTGCGATTTTTGTTGCAATTTAATCATATATTCTGTCATGAAAACCATTTTGTTGGATGGGGAATGTGTACCTAGGAGAGAGAAAAACAACGATACTAATAACATTATGATTTTTTTCACCTTTGATGGGTATCTTTATTTTTGAAAATTGACATGGTTCATCTATATAATGGCTTACTGGATATCTCCTCTTTAGACATATTATAAATGATTCATTATCTTAATACCATATTGGTTTATATTTTTACACTATCAATAAATGATCCTTTTTGTCATGGTGACTTAGGAATAAGGGTATAACTTTTCTTGGATTTTTTTTTACTTCTCACACCATCCCTAACTCTTAAGGAGTTAATGATCCTCCCTCCATTTATGATGAAAAATAAGAAAATAATATGAAAATATTCTTAGAGAGGGTAGGGGGTCTCATCATGAGCCAACCTACCATGATCATAAGGAGGTAATGAGTGACATTCCCATAATTTCCACCACACCAGGGAAATGACCTTCTAGATAGGTAAGAACTTCCTGAAGGATAGGAGGTCTCATCATGAGTCGACCTGGTCACTTTGTTAAAACCTTGTGAATGGCACTGTGACTATCTGGTTAACATGCCAGCACAGTGGTCTCTCTATAAGAGAAAACAAATTATCTAAGTCCTAAACAGAGGGTTCTGGCTCATTTATGGGTTAAAAATCAACCCTGTTGAGGCTATGGGCGCTTGCTAGCAGTAGTGGCTCTGCTTGTGGTATTGGAGTTTCATGATAATATCTAAGCATTCTATATTCCCTTATCTCCTACTGACTCTTTCCCAAAGATGAATTTACCATTTGAACAATGTTACCTTTATATTAACTAATATGCATGGTAAACTACACTTTCATAAGAATTAAATTAATTATGTCTGATCACTTGATACTAGTAGCTATTATCATTACTTACCTATCATGCTCTGTCACATATTTCCATCAAAGGAAAAATCTTTTTCTCATAATAATTATTTCTCCACTTTTCTCTTTTTTGGTCATTTCCCCAGTATTTTTATGATTTGTGCTGATTTGACTGATTTCTGCCATAATGTACGTTTCTTTTATTATTATTCCATTGCATTTATGATCCTCAATGTCTTTCCTCTTTTTCTATGCTCTAAAGGCATGGACTCCCTTCTCTAATTAGAGGGGGAAAGGTGTACATTATGAGCAAGAATGCAAACTAATTATTAAAATCTGTCAAAACCTGCTGATGCGACAAAAAAATATCATTACATTCACATTTGTTTTTAGTTTCAAAGTATTGCATGTAGTATTTGTGCTATTCCAAATTAACGAAGTCGTGATAAGTGCATGCACAAGTGTGAATTTGGTCTCTAAAGCACAACAACTATGGGTGGGAGATCTGTCCGCAATGAACCCGTAGTATTCAATATCAAAAATTAGGATCTCGCTATTCTTCAGCGTGCTGGATGGCTTTCATATATGGACAAATTATAGAGGTTTCACACTCAGATAGCACTAGAATTCCTGCAGAACCTGCAGGATGGAAACACAATTGTAAGGGGCAGAGATATATCAGTGTTAGAAGCTAAGGTCTATGGACTTCTAGTAGTAAGAACAAGGTGGAATGATAAGCACGTCCTCTTACATGTCACATTTGTAGTGTTTCAGGACCCAGACGAGCAATTGGTTCGCAAAGGAAAAGGGATTCACCCTGCATCTTTGAAGGAACCTTGGCAAGAACTGGAAATCACCTTTCAGAAGTACACCACATGCGAGGAACATCAAGACGTGGTAAAACCTCAACAACTAAAACTTCTAGTCATACTCAAACATAAAATTTCAGTTAATTTTCCATTCTTTTTTAATTCCTTGTTGCATGAAATTTCTAGTTGGATTAGGAGGGCTAAGAATCCACATATATTTATCATTCATCAAGGTCTGATAAAGTTGTTTTTCATTCATGAATTGACCAAGCATCAGTTAACTTGGGACAAATTTGTAAATCTTTCCCTAACCCCACCAGGAGAAAACCCTAATAACATATAAATTGAGCAGCCGAGAATAGAGATATAATTTCCAAAGAAAGCAAGAAAAAAGAGGACTTATCCCTCGACCTCGAGCTCGGTAAAATAAAGACACTTTGAAAGGATAAATTCATGACAAGATACCTCAACTTTGGTAGATGATGAAGGGCTATCCCATACAACTCCTCTAAGCACACAATATGAGTTCCTACAGGAATATGAGGAAGAAATTGCCCGAGTGTTGGAAAATATGAGTGCATTTTGCAAGGAAAGAAATCCCTCTGGAAATTCTGAGAGACAGAGTTTCCCCCTGGACCGGTCTGCCTCTGCTGGAAGTTCTGGCCATACTGAGATTTTACCTTCTATCGAAGAATTGCAGGATTCAAGGGATTCAACTCACTTTGGTAATGAATATTTGGAAGAATAAAACCATACAGAGAGAGCTCCTGAATCTGAAAACTAGTCGGGAGATACTATCCCATTAGATCAGGATATCGATATTGGAACAACCCCTTTGGTGCCTGAAGAAAAAATTGTCCCACTAGATCATGGCCTAGAAATTGGCACAACTCCTCTTGTGCCTAAAAAGGATATTGTGCCCTCTTCTACTAAAAACCCTATAAAGAAGAACAAATCAGTCAGGACTAAGTTGAGGAGGTGGCAGAAGAAATACAGGAAATTGAAGAAAACAATCAAGCAATTAAGGGAATGGTTAAAGGAAGTAGATAAGGCCTGGAAACCTATAACAAAATCAGACACTGTTGGGACCCAAACAGAACCATGTCCTACAGAAAACATTGAAAATCATACTGAAGAGCCATGTGTTCATTCGACAAAAACTCAAATGGACTTGGAAACACAAACAAAGGAAACACAGACATAGGAAACATCTTGTTATACTCCTCCGATAAAAGAGTTGTTATTTTGAGGCTTCAAAATGAATTGACATAGACCAAGCAGGAGTTGGCCAAATATAATAAGGAAGTGGTACCCTTACAGGTACATCAAGAGTTGTTGAAGAAACTCAACGCACTTGTTGCAATCGAAGATGAAACGTTCTCCAACCTCAGAGCCGAGCAGGAGAAGGTAAAGAAAGCATAAGCTCAACTTGAGGAAGCCATGAAGCAAACAAATACTATTTTCTCTCTTTACTCCGATATTTTATCTTACATATTACTTGCTACTAATTATGCCTTGTTTTTATTAGAAAGATATATGTTGATAAAATTGAAAGCCATTAGAGCAGGAAATCCCACTGAATTTAAGACCATTGCGGAATTTATCCAGTTTTGTGGGGAACAGGATGAGAAGGTTCAACGTCTCCTATGTGAATTTTATTTACACAATTTCTTTTTGGAAGATGAGCGAGATAGTAACCCTAGTCCCTTCATTGGGGACATCTAATTTCAAGTTTTCCTTTCTTTTGCTGATAACCAGATTAAATGGGCTAAGGCCTATAACAATTTTCAGAAAAATGGAACATGGTTTAGATATTTGGGTTAGAGGGGAACCCACGAAACCCTTACATCTCTTCACCCAACATAAGAGATTCATGAAGAAGAAAGGGATTTTAGCTAAATTGGGGCCACTTCAAAAAGACATTGTACAGGTAGGGAGAGAATACTTTCAGGAGCTCAGGGAGGACGCTTTACTGGAAGCCAAGAAAAGATGGCAGGCTTCCATTAACAACGTCAAAAACCGGGAGCCATTTAATTACAATAACTTTAAATTTGTTGTTGTTCGTTTTAACACATACAACAACATAATTCTATGCATGGGTCCTACATTGATAGGGTGCCACTTCCTACTATATGGTACCCTCCTGAAGGCTATCACCATGACTACGATCTACCAGAGGGTCATGTAAACTAGGCTTTTGAAAAAATCAAATAGAGACATGGTTTTAAATTATATAAGGAGGAAGTCTATCCTTCTTATTCCTTGACACTGTTACACCTCAACCATCTTATTGCATGAGGACATGCAACAAGGTAAGCAAGGGAGTATTTTGGGCCATGAAAAAGGTATGTTTTACCCTCATAATTAGCTCGATTTATTACTAAATTTCATATGTTTACTTTTAATTTAGAAATAAATCTAGAAGAATTAATTGTAAACAAAGGGTAAAACTAATTATCAAACAACTATGTGATTATTGACATAAAAACTAAATTTAGTTATTTTTATGTGCAGTAAATCTGAACCAAATAACTGATGTTCAAATGATTGAACAAAAATGACCAAGAAAAGGAAAAGATCGTATTCTGTTCATGCGAACTAGTGAAAGATGAGGAAAATCACACCTATTTCATAATGCAATCTACTAGACAGCTGTGAAATCCTCAGGATCTCCTAATCCTGAGTATTCGCTATTATCCGTTTTGTTTTTCCAAAGGTTATAAAAGACCGATAGATGAAATAGAGCGGGAGACTTTTTACCCATATGTTGTAATTTTACATTATTCACATTTATTTAAGATAGAGTTTTTGCACTCAGTAATGATGTACCTTTACTATTGAATTTAATGAAAGAGGCAACGATTACTTTGTAGTCATGTTCTGAATATCTTCTGACAGAGACTTCTAGAGGCTCTGGGCCCAGTCACTAGGAGCTCTACTTCTTTTCTGTGTGATATTCTTATTTTCATTTTCTGCAATTAATCATTTCTATATTTCAATTGATTTAATTACCATCAACATTGAGTGGTTTGTGTTTCCATTTATTTGAATTCTTAGTCACTTTAATTTCCACCTGAATGTTATTCTTTCATTTACCGGAGTTATTCAAGTGTTTTTGAATGATTTTTGTTCATTACAAGTGGTGTTATTTGGTTAATCAGTCATTGATAATTTAAATTGGAGAGCATGAATAAGTTACTCATTGTTCAATTGCTACAGTATTTCTGATTAAATAAATTGCCATAGATATCACCATAGTAATTCTGGTTAAGTGTGAATTCTTTAATTCTCGCATTTCGATTTTCTTTCTGCATAGAATGAATCAGAATTTAGTTAAGTTGATTGATTAAATTTATTTCACAGTTGCTTTCAGAAATGTCTTGATTGAGCTTCGAGAATTAGATATTACTTCTTGTAACGATTTAGAATTGTTAACCTTTGATTTCACTGGCATAAAATTTGTTGAGCACTCTTTAAATAAACAAACTTACCCTGGGTTGATAATTAATGTAGGTATTAAGATTTCTTTTAAATAGTCATCTTAATGCACCAACAACATCCATGATCAGCCTCGTATGTGAAGAATTCAAGTTTTTTAAATTTCAAAAGAGGATGGGTAACTCTTCTTTATTACTCTAATGACACAACAATAAAGTGTAGAAACAAATATTTATGCTACCAAATTAGTAATCTTGAAAAACAAAGAGCAAAAAGTGCATCTTATTGAGATAGAGAGTCAATATTGCTCTCTTGGAGCTTTGCTCAAGGATTTAGTTGAAATGATAGAATAAAGGAACACAAGGAACCGGTTCGATAATGAAAATTTGCAATGTTTTGTTTGCATGAGGACATACAAAATATCTGGTATGGGGGAATGTTTGGCCTTCAATTTGTCACAATTTTGTTGATTAAACCATCCATTTTTGCATCATTCCATTCACCCATTATCATCATTTTTAATCATATTTCTTCATAAACGCGCCAAATTCTCACATACATGTTTACATCGTTTATTATTATTATTATTATTTATATTATTTTTAAATAATTAAAGAGAATTATGTGTGGTTTTACTAATGATAGTTTTTCCACTGCAAGTTTCTACAGTTAACCAAGTTTCTGCAGTTGTCTGCATGGTTGAGGTAGTAGCACCACTCTAGAATTAAATCTGAAACATGGAAATTGTTTCTATAAGCTCTAATATGGATTTTCAAATTCCACCCAACTTGCACATGTGGACCTCCAGGAAAAGATCAAGGGAAAATCATAGCAATTTTGACTAGTCAACTTCAAATGCTTTTTATGAGCAAACAAAAGTGAATCTTGAAAAAAAATAACATGGTTTTTGTTTAGCACAAACCATTTTAAGTTATTTATGAGTAGGTTTCCCAAATTCATTACTGTTTGGGAGATATTTTAGGTTCTTTGGAGCCCTATTTTGAAATTGCATGAGCAAACATTGCACCCATGAGTCAATAAACACCTAGTCAAACAAACAGAGGTTGGAATGGAATATGCTTCATCAAATTTGTGGCAAATAGATGTCCATTTAGTTCCGATTTTTAGCCATATGAATCTACATGAAGTTACATTGTAACCCCTATATAAACACTCCATTGAAACAAAAAAGAGAAGTTAATTTTCTGAAGCATACAGTTAATTGTTAAAACTCTGTTTTACATATTTTTTAATGAAGAAGTGCCTCGAATATTTGATGCATAGCTGACTGTTCGTGTGAAGATTTGATACCACCTGTTTGTGGAGGGCCCCTGCAAACATTGAAGGTTCTGCATTTTATTTTTTTAATGTAGTTGTTTTCATGCTTTCATTTAATCATTTGATGTAGCTATTTTCAAAATTCCAGTTTGTCATTTGCTGTAATTGTTTCTAGAATTCCATTTTTCCATTAAAATTATATGTTTCCATAGTTTTCCTTTACCATAGTTTCATTAATATTCCTTTTCAAATTATCAAATCACAAAGTGATTCATAGTTTTACTACATTAGCACTCAAATCTACCTCAGGCTGAAATGAAGTAAAACTCAAGGCTACATCAAACCACGCTCGGCCTCGTAGCTAGCCCTACGAGGACAGGAGAGGGCTCTCTCCGTCAATCTCGAGAAAATAAGCAATAGGATGCGAGATGACTTACAATAAGAACTGATTTTAGGCTAGTAAAGAGATAGGTATGTTTGATTTTTGGTTTTTGGGTTTTCGCTGGAGTAATGGGAAAACAAATTTTGGGTCCGGGGATAAGGTCAGACCTTTGCAGAGTTCAAGCTGGGGCGAGGTAGGTGATGATCTTGATGCTTTAAATTGGATTTATGGATAGATAAGACTGACGAGGAGCTGAAGAGGGCAAAGAAGAAATTGGATCCTCTCCAAACAGCTGAAAACATATAGAACTAACTGAATTCAAAGGCTAAGCACTGTAAACAATGGATTCAACCTTATTTCACTCATTCAATTTAGTTCAGAAGCATAATGAAAGGATGGAAACATTAAACATGAAGAAACTTACAGTAAACAAAGGAAAAACATCATCAAGAACAGAACACCACAAGGATCCCAACAAGTGCCGCAAAACCCCTGATCTTTCCTTAGCCAAAATATGAAAAGTATGTACAATAGTATCAAAAGTATCCCAAGAGTCCAACCTCTCCAACACCTGAAAATGATTGAGAAATTACAATATATAGATCACTCTAACACCTTTCCCCACCTCTAGGGGTCGAATTCCCTCTTCAGGGATCAGTTTCAACCAATTCTAATCATGGAACTACAATCTAGGCAGCTAACAACTTGCCTCTAAAAGAGTGGAAAATGATCCATTACATGATTTTTTACTCATTTGAGAGTGAATCTTCTAGAAGAGATAAAAACAAGACAAAGTTACATGCCAAACATGAATTTACATCATAAAAACCCAAGAATTCTATCCATAGGCAAAACTGGTCCAAAATAGGCGAAATACTGAGCTGGCAGCTGAAAACTCAAAAAAATCTCTAGGTGGGTCGCTCATGTTCCAGGCTGATTTTGAGGTAGCTCCCGACATCCAAATTGAGCTCATGATAGCGTGTTGGAAATCCCTGGATGTCTACTTTCCAACCCAAGTGGAATTTCTGAATTTGGAGTTGATTTGACCCTCCAAAACCTCATTCTCCCAGAGGTACTTCCTGCTGGTGCAAAAGGTGGCAGCAAGGTGGTTTTCATGGTGTTTTTGAGCTGTTTGACCATCCAGATTTTGTTGACATGCTAAGTTGACTTCAGAGGATGCATAATTAACCATTACAAATCCAAAAATGTAAAAATATCCTCCAGCAAGTGTCTCAAAAAAAAGCGAGCGCATGAGCGCGCGACCCACGTAGCTGCAAAACCTGTTTTTAAGACCAAAAATTTGAAAATGACAAAATTTTCTCCGAATTTGCCCAAATTCGGAGCGGAGGTCCTCCATCATGTGTCTTGCCCAGTCAATGAAGCCTCGGCCAAAATCCAAAGTGGATTAGGCCTTTTCCGCCGTCGAAGTGCTTTGCGCAACCTCCTCTTCATGATCCTCATTCTCGCTTTGCAAACATGCATGCGAGCCCAGTAATGGCCTTTCATGTGGCGAAGCATGTCTTTGTCTCGATTGGCCTTCGCCAACAGCTTCTCCAAATGTATATTCACCCGCGTGAGTACAGTATCTCTGTCAGCTGGTGTCATGTCACCAGGCCTCTTTCGATTCCACTGCCTGTCCTCACGGATTTGGCGCACCTCATAAAATGTGAGCTCATCCTCGAGCTGTTTGTTGCGCTGCTCCAAATAGTTAATCACCCACTGAGCCTTCTGAAATTGGTCTTTCAGCTGGTCATTCTCGGCCCTTTGCTCCTGGATGACTTCCCTCAGCTTCGAGCTAGGAGAGCCCGTATCAACATCAATGACTGTCATATCGGTGTCCCGGCCTCCTGATGGGCCCTCATCATACATGGGCCTCTTGCCCCTGTCTTGTACCTGTACCTGCACTGGAGAAGAAAGCGAGACCCTTTCCACATCACGTGGAGATAGTACTCGCCGTGTCGATGAAGTCGGCAGGACCCCTTCCACCTCACGTGGAGATAATACCCGCCGTGTCGCTGCAAATAAGGCCCTGTGGCCTCGTTGATATGTCTGAACCAAAGGAGTAATGATATGTCCAACCTCAAGCATGTCCGGCTGGTGTGAGGGCTCTCCTGCATCATAAACTGACTCAGGAGGCTGCTGTGGCACTCTGAAAAAGTCTCTAGAAATGAAATCCTCCCAAGTGATGCCCTGCTCTGCCAACTGATGTGACACCAAGATTTTGATCAAAGCGAAATGATATATACTCTGTCTTTTCTTTACCTTGGCCTCGTCTTCTTACGCCTCGCTAAAATAATGAATGATGAGCCTCATGAGCGGTGCATACTCATCTCTCAAGAATCTGAATGGAAAAACTCTGCTCAAGTAAGCCCTATATCCCGTTTTAACGTATGGCTCATAATGAAATTTCTCTAATTGCTTACCCTTGCTCCATTCCTCGCCTAAGTTCGGTATACCAGTGGCTTGAGCAATAGTCAAAGGTGATACAATGAAATCAACCCCAGCAAGGTTTACCCGATCACCCTGCAACCGAGCCAAAGAAGTAGGCTCCTCTCTGCGATGATCACCACTCCTATTTTCTCTGCGGGAACCCCGTGGCACATTACCTTCAGCCACCGAATCACTGCCTGATCCTGGCTCATATTCTGACTCTGTCTCTGACATATCTCTGATCAAACTTTTGGCAATGTGTATACTGATATGAATGCAGTGAAAGCAAAATTAGGATGTATGTTTAACACTCAACCAATATTCCCACCGTCAAAGCACTATCAAGGAATCAAATTATGGATAAAATCTCAGCTTTAAATGGACTGGAAAAGGCACCATCTCTGTTTTGAATGCGAATGAAATTTTGACCAAATAGGAGCAAGCAACCTTCAAAAGTTTGAACACATCTAGTCAAAGGAGAGCATGGCATTAACAGTAATATGTTTGTCTATGAGCGGTGACCATAAAGGTTTCAATGGGCCATTTGAAACAAAGACATGAGCATATTTTAACATTGGGTAATGTGACTCATTACAAACATGGGCAATGTGACTCAAAGGGTTTAAATATGGTATAACAATAGCAATGGTTGCAGTGGTATAATGGGTATGAAAGCAAATTGATTTTGATGTTATATGGAAGGCTGGCCATAACACTGTTTAAGATAGCAAACACACTCTTTACACCATTTATTTTCATTTCAAACCAAAACAATAATCTTATAACTGTGGGGTTTTAAATCCTTCATTTGCATATTGGAAACCACCCATGATGTCACAAATGTGTTTAAAAACCCAAGCAATTGATGAAAACCTGTTTTGAAGGCAGCTGGAGTCGTTTCCAAGGCAATCTGGGCGCTCAAATTAAATTCCAAAACTCTGTGTCTGCGTGGGTTGCGCAGCCCAGGTGGGTCGCGCAGCTGCAAACCCACAGTGCTGAACTGACTCTGCGTGGGTCGCGCAGCCCAGGTGGGTCGCTCTCCCTCAACGTGGGTCGCGCAGCCCTAAAACTCTGTCTACGCCCTTCAAAAGTCTGAAATCGGCCCTCAACTTTGCAAACACGATTTGGGAGCAATGAAATCGGTTCAAATGAACTTGTTTGGCCTTTATACATTTCACAAATATCTTCACAATCAGATTTTATTTCAAATCTAATTTCAAACCCATATTACAAATGTTTTTGTAATTTTCACTTTGGCTTCTTCAAATACAAACTTGCTTTGGCTTCTTTGAGGTCGATACTAATGATTTTGCTATCTTCTTGCAGGGATATGGCTGTCTTGGCTAGAGAAAAGACCAGGGGTCTGCTTTTGACAATGTTTTCATGGCGGAACAATTACAATTTATTACAAAATGACAATGACAAATTTCTAGTTCCAAAACAGAGTTTTGGACTAGAAATGTATTTTTTTAAAAATGCTGATGATAATAAAAATAGAAATCCAAGTACTGGACTCTCCTCACCTTGCAGGCTTTATGACCAGTATATGAATGACTCAAAAACCCTAGACACCAAGACCTAGGACACTTATTGACATTTTAATGACCTCATACATAATGACAATGACTATAAATAATTTTTTGAGGAAATATTTTTAAAATAGCGCTGCAGGTATAAACATGAGGAAACAAAGGACGACAGACCCCCTCGTCAGTTCATGGCATGATCATAGTGAAATGCAACGAAGTGGAACAAGCGAGACACCTAATAATGAATATGCAAAAGACGAAATGATCACTGACGGAGGGCTGCAAGGACCGACTCTAACATTGGCTCCAATGGGGATGGTGGCTCCATGGAGATGCCAAGAACAGCAAATCTCTGGGGGAGTCAGACAGTGCCTCTCATCCATTGGGCGATGGAATCATTATTTCAACTGACAAGACAAACTTTGGATACTTTTATTGACTGCAGATTTAACTAATAACTTGACTCAAACCGACTCGATGGCAAACTGAAATAATCTTGAAAAAACTGACTCAACAGACCAAACACAAATGACTCATGACTGACTTAAAACAAGACTTTACAAAGCTTTTGGAAAAAAGGCAGCAGTCCATCAAGATTTGAAATCATGATGACAACCACCTGCATACTAATGAAATATGTACAATCATGTATAATTGGCTTTCCAATGTAACCAATCCAGCAGATGGCTACACCTCAAATTTATGCTCTTACTCTCTTCAAGTAGGCAGAATGCTAAACCTATAGGCAACTCAACACAATCACTGAAACTAAAGCTCATGAAAATAAACCAGGCAACATTTATCCTTTCTAATGCTTGCAAAAGAATGCTGAAGGGATCTTGAAAATCCTGAAGCACTGGCTTATCTAGAGATCCAGCTGCAAAAATACTAGTATTCACCTCACTCTGATCTGAAAAGACATTTGATTTCTGAGGGATAGAGATGCACAAATCTGCCATCTGAGTGTTAGTTGTAGGTTCCTTGACCATGAGTAATTCTGGCATATACTCTTCAATTTCATGATCTAGGTCATTCTTAAACAAAAAACAATCTTCAAGGTTATCAAACATGACAGCCTTATCATTTTTGTGAAGGAAAAAATTATCTGTTTGCTGATCTACACAACTGATTACAAGACAATCATATTTTTCAACAGAGGAAGAAGTTTCACCAACACTTTCCTGATTATGTGTGCACTGCAAATCTGCTGTAGCTTGGGCTGTAACAAGACCTTTCAAAAGTTGATCTATCTCATCTTCAGACAAAGGAGACAATGCTTTTTGTTTTCTTTTGCTCAAACAATGATTATCTTCATATGACAAGGCATTCAAACTATCATTCATAACTGAGTTATTGAAAGGAGATTTATCACTTACTTGCACAAAGATCTCATTCTGATTTTCATGAACTGACTGAATTGCTTCTTCATGAAGGCTGTGTTCTAATGATGGGCTGACAGTATGACTGAGAACATTTGGATCCATTACTGTGTCTTCTGCATCCCAGATGATTTCAACAGCAGAGTTTTCCTTGATGGGTTTCAACACAAGATATGCTTGGTCATCATGATCTGAATCTGAATCTGAAGTAGTTGTCTGGACATTATCACGATCTGCAATTAGAACTGGACTTACTTGCATGCTGCTGTCTTCCGTGGGCAGATCTGAAATGACATTCTCCCTTTCATCATTTTCAGCCATATGGCCATCAACCTACTGCAAAGTCTCCTGAGCACCTTGATAGGTATCCTTTAGGTTCTCTTCATGTTGCTGAAATGGATTCTCATATAGAGCCTCCATGATTTCATCATTCATGAAATTATCATCTTCATAATATCTCTCCAGGCTTTCAATAAAAGAATAAGCATGTTTGCAACAGTCATGAACTAAATTTAATGATGGATAAGATACTTGATATCTTTCAATGAACATGGCATGAAAATCCTCCAAACAATATATACAGGCCAGCGGCAAATTTTCATACCATGATTGGGCTTCACCTTCCAGAGTGGCCAGGAATATCTTCATCAAACAATCTTCAGGAAAAGCCACCTTCAACTTGCGAATATGCATGTGAAATCTAATCAGATGTAAAGCAGCATCCTTCTTACCATCATCGTTAAACGTAGGCAGATTCCTTGACCAATCTACCTTGGGCATCTTATTCGGAAAACTTGGAATGTGATCTCGGCTCATGGGAGCATATCTTCTCGTGATTCGGTCCATCTTGAAAATCTCACAGCTACTGATCTCCCTGTAGTGAAGTCACCATGAAGCATCGATTTCTGGATTTGTTCAGTGAATGAAGTCACCAGGTGAATGATTTCAGCCTTGCGATGTCTGACCGTTGTTCACCATCAACAATCAGATCTGAACTTGATACATGTACTGGGGCAATTTACAAGTTAAATACTACGATTACAAGTTATACCGGAGATCGACTGAAGCAGCGTTTATCTACTTCGCTGATGCATAGCAACAGCATTTCGAAGGCTACCTGGCGTGACTTCAGACTCCGTCTATAACAAGCAAACCATTGAGATCTTCCCCAGTATGGTCGCCACTATGTTAGCACTCAAATCTACCTCGGGCTGAAATGAAGTAAAACTCAAGGCTACATCAAACCACGCTCAGCCTCGTAGCTAGCCCTACGAGGACAGGAGAGGGCTCTCTCCGTCAATCTCGAAAAAATAAGCAATAGAATGCGAGATGACTTACAATAAGAACTGATTTTAGGCTAGTAAAGAGATAGGTATGTTTGATTTTTGGTTTTTTGGGTTTTCGCTGGAGAAATGGGAAAACAAGTTTTGGGTCCGGGGATAAGGTCAGACCTTTGCAGAGTTCAAGCTGGGGCGAGGTAGGTGATGATCTTGATGCTTTAAATTAGATTTATGGATAGATTAGACCGACGAGGAGCTGAAGAGGGCAAAGAAGAACTTGGATCCTCTCCAAACAGCTGAAAACATATAGAACTAACTGAATTCAAAGGCTAAGCACTGTAAACAATGGATTCAACCTTATTTCACTCATTCAATTTAGTTCAAAAGCATAATGAAAGGATGGCAACATTAAACATGAAGAAACTTACAGTAAACAAAGGAGAAACATCATCAAGAACAGAACACCACAAGGATCCCAACAAGTGCCGCAAAACCCCCGATCTTTCCTTAGCCAAAATATGAAAAGTATGTACAATAGTATCAAAAGTATCCCAAGAGTCCAACCTCTCCAACCTCTGAAAATGATTGAGAAATTACAATATATAGATCACTCTAACACCTTTCCCCACCTCTAGGGGTCGAATTCCCTCTTCAGGGATCAGTTTCAACCAATTCTAATCATGGAACTACAATCTAGGCGGCTAACAACTTGCCTCTAAAAGAGTGGAAACTGATCCATTACATGATTTTTTACTCATTTGAGAGTGAATCTTCTAGAAGAGATAAAAACAAGCCAAAGTTACATGCCAAACACGAATTTACATCATAAAAACCCAAGAATTCTATCCATAGGCAAAACTGGTCCAAAATAGGCGAAATACTGAGCTGGCAGCTGAAAACTCAAAAAAAATCTCTAGGTGGGTCGCTCCTGAACTGCGTGGGTCGCTCATGTTCCAGGCTGATTTTGAGGTAGCTCCCGACATCCAAATTGAGCTCATGATAGCTTGTTGGAAAGCCCTGGATGTATACTTTCCAACCCAAGTGGAATTTCTGAATTTGGAGTTGATTTGACCCTCCAAAACCTCATTCTCCCAGAGGTACTTCCTGCTGGTGCAAAAGGTGGCAGCAAAGTGGTTTTCATGGTGTTTTTGAGCTGTTTGACCATCCAGATTTTGTTGAAATGATAAGTTGACTTCAGAGGATGCATAATTAACCATGAAAAATCCAAAAATGTAAAAATATCCTCCAGCAAGTGTCTCAAAAAAATGCGAGCGCATGAGCGCGCGACCCACGTAGCTGCAAAACCTGTTTTTTAGACCAAAAATTTGGAAATGAAAAAATCTTCTCCGAATTTGCCCAAATTCGGAGCGGAGGTCCTCCATCACGTGTCTTGCCCAGTCAATGAAGCCTCGGCCAAAATCCGAAGTGGATTAGGCCTTTTCCGTCGTCGAAGTGCCTTGCGCAACCTCCTCTTCATGATCCTCATCCTCGCTTTGCAAACATGCATGCGAGCCCAGTAATGGCCTTTCATGTGGCGAAGCATGTATTTGTCTCGGTTGGCCTTCGCCAACAGCTTCTCCAGATGTATATTTACCCGCGTGAGTACAATATCTCTGTCAGCTGGTGTCATGTCACCGGGCCTCTTTCGATTCCACTGCCTGTCCTCACGGATTTGGCGCACCTCATAAAATGTGAGCTCATCCTCGAGTTGTTTGTTGCGCTGCTCCAAATAGTTAATCACCCACTGAGCCTTCTGCAATTGGTCTTTCAGCTGGTCATTCTCGGCCCTTTGCTCCTGGATGACTTCCCTCAGCTTCGAGCTAGGAGAGCCCGTATCAACATCAATGACTGTCATATCGGTATCCCGGCCTCCTGATGGGCCCTCATCATGCATGGGCCTCTTTCCCCTGTCTTGTACCTGTACCTGCACTGGAGAAGAAAGCGAGACCCTTTCCACATCACGTGGAGATAATACTCGCCGTGTCGATGAAGTCGGCAGGACCCCTTCCACCTCACTTGGAGATAGTACCCGCCGTGTCGCTGCAAATAAGGCCCTGTGGCCTCGCTGATATGTCTGAACCAAAGGAGTGATGATATGCTCAACCTCAAGCATGTCCGGCTGGTGTGAGGGCTCTCCTGCATCATGAACTGCCTCGGGAGGCTGCTGTGGCACTCTGAAAAAGTCTCTAGAAATGAAATCCTCCCAAGTGATGCCCTGCTCTGCCAACTGATGTGACACCAAGATTTTGATCAAAGCGAAATGATATATACTCCTGTACTGCTGCACTGGACTCGTCTTCTTCTGCCCTCACAACTAAAATACTGAATGATGAGCCTCATGAGTGGTGCATACTCATCTCTCAAGAATCTGAATGGAAAAACTCTGCTCAAGTAAGCCACATATCCAGTTTTAATGTATGGCTCATAGTGAAATTTCTCTAACTGCTTACCCTTGCTCCATTCCTCGCCTATGTTCGGTATGCCAGTGGCTTGAGCAATAGTCAAAGGTGATACAATGAAATCAACCCCAGCAAGGTTTACCCGATCACCCTGTAACCGAGCCAAAGAAGTAGGCTCCTCTCTGCGATGATCACCACTTCTATTTTCTCTGCGGGAACCCCGTGGCACATTACCTTCAGCCACCGAATCACTGCCTGACCCTGGCTCATATTCTGACTCTGTCTCTGACATATCTCTGATAAAGTTTTTGGCAATGTGTACACTGATATGAATGCAGTGAAAGCAAAATTAGGATGTATGTTTAACACTCAACCAATATTCCCATCGTCAAAGCACTATCAAGGAATCCAATTATGGATAAAATCTCAGCTTTAAATGGACTGAAAAAGGCGCCATCTCTGTTTTGGATGCAAATGAAATTTTGACCAAATAGGAGCAGGCAACCTTCAAAAGTTTGAACACATCTAGTCAAAGGAGAGCATGGCATTAATAGTAATATGTTTGTCTATGAGTAATGACCATAAAGGTTTCAATGGGCCATTTGAAACAAAGACATGAGCATATTTTTACATTGGGCAATGTGACTCATTACAAACATGGGCAATATGACTCAAAGGGTTTAAACATGGTATGACCATAACATTGGTAGCAGTGGTATAATGGGTATGAGAGCAATTTGATTTTAATGTTATATGAAAGGCTGACCATATCACTGTTTAAGATAGCAAACACACTCTTTACACCATTTATTTTCATTTCAAACCTTGAAAACAATAATCTTATAACTGTGGGGTTTTAAATCCTTCATTTGCATATTGGAAACCACCCATGATGTCACAAATGTGTTTAAAAACCCAAGCAATTGATGAAAACCTATTTTGAAGGCAGCTGGAGTCGTTTCCAAGGCAATCTGGGCGCTCAAATTAAATTCCAAAACTCTGTGTCTGCGTGGGTCGCGCAGGCTCTGCGTGGGTCGCGCAGCCCAGGTGGGTCGCGCACCTGCAAACCTACAGTGCTGAAGTGACTCTGCGTGGGTCGCGCAGCCCAGGTGGGTCGCTCTCCCTCAACGTGGGTCGCGCAGCCCCAAAACTCTGTCCACGCACTTCAAAACTCTGAAATCGGCCCTCCACTTTGCAAACACGATTTGGGAGCTATGAAATTGGTTCAAATGAAACTTGTTTGGCTTTTATACATGTCACAAATATCTTCACAATCATATTTTATTTCAAATCTAATTTCAAACCCATATTACAAATGTTTTTTGTAATTTCACTTTTGGCTTTTCAAATACAAACTTCCTTTGGATTGGCTTCTTTGAGAATCGATACTAATGATTTTCTTGTCTTCTTGCGGGGATATGTTGTCTTGGCTAGAGAGAAAAGACCGAAGTGCAACGACAATGTTTTCATGGCGGAACAATTACAATTTATTACAAAATGACAATGACAAATTTCTAGTTCCAAAACAGAGTTTTGGACTAGAAATGTATTTTTTTTTTAAAATGCTGATGATAATAAAAATAGAAATCTAAGTACTGGACTCTCCTCACCTTGCAGGCTTTATGACCAGTATATAAATGACTCAAAAACCCTAGACACCAAGACCTAGGACACTTATTGACATTTTAATGACCTCATACATAATGACAATGACTATAAATAATTTTTTGAGGAAATATTTTTAAAATAGCGCTGCAGGTATAAACATGAGGAAACAAAGGACAACAGACCCCCTCGTCAGTTTATGGCATGATCCTAGTGAAATGCAATGAAGTGGAACAAGCGAGACACCTAATAATGAATATGCAAAAGACGAAATGATCACTGACGGAGGGCTGCAAGGACCGACTCTAGCACTTTCAAGAACAATAATGATTTGTTTTAAAATAGTTTCACAAGTTCATGTGCAGTTTACTTCAAAAAGATTGAGTGATTTCTTTTCCAGTTTTTGAATGAGTTAGTTTCACGAGCATGAGTGATTTCTTTACAAGTAGTAGTGATTGAGTGATTTCCTTTCAGTATATGAGTGTGTTTTTTTCAGTTCAAGAGTGATTTATTTTCAGAGTAATGATTATTTGTTTATTTATTTACAAGTTTCATTGCCATAACATTTCATTTCAAAAACATAAAAATGTATAAATTCCCTTTTCTATAATTTGATTTTATCTTCGTACACTAGACTATTATAATTTCTAGAAACTAACAAATTAGTTAAGATTTCTTCATAAGATAGATAAGGTTTGTTTCAATTTTTGCATAATAGAAAGCATGTTGATTTTTAGAACTTAGTTGTAATTTAAATGTATTTCATTAGGAACATAAGAATAAAAACATCCTTAGAAGAAATCTCTACAAATTCAATCATCACACCAAGAAACTGAATTAAAAAATGGCTTCTAGCATATATTTTGCACTTTCACTTCACAAGTTTACCAACTTTGGTCGATAGATTATGTAATCAATTTAATACAATTAAATTGACCAAACATTTTGGCACCATTGCTGGGGAAGTGTATATATGATTCATTTTATTTTCATTTAAAAAAAAACTCCAATCACCTACCATACCCCTTATATCACGTGGTACAGTAAGAGCCACACAGTCACATCATGAATCCTGATTTTTGCAGGTACAAGAAGATGTGACAAAGGAGGTTGAAGAAATATATGAAGATGATGAAAATGAGGAAGATCCTTCTGTATTTCCCATTCAAGAAACATATACCAACATTCAAATGAAAAACATCCCTCCATCTATACTTTCTAACTTCAAAGTTATGAGATTAGAAGACCCAACAACTTTTATTTTTGAATTTGAAATCATTTGTATATCTTATGGATACTCATTACACATTCAAAAATTGAATTTGTTTCCAGCAACATTGAAGGATAGAGCTCTTATATGGTTCATGACTTTATGAACAAATTATATAAGGACTTGGGATGATATGAAAAGAGTATTTTTGGAAAAATATAAAGATTATTGCATACACCATGACCTTAGAAATGAAGTCTTTAAGATGAACCAAAAAGAGGATGAAAACCTAGAATATTTAGTGGAGAGATTAACTTATAATGCCAAAAGATATAAATTTCATAATTTAGGATCAGACACATTAAAAAGTATCCTACTAAAAGCTAGAAGGGATGAATGGATTGATCTTCTTAACTTGGTGGGAAAAGGAGATGACTCTCAATTGTCATTTC
Source organism: Pinus albicaulis (assembly GCA_034641835.2). Lineage (NCBI taxonomy): Eukaryota > Viridiplantae > Streptophyta > Pinopsida > Pinales > Pinaceae > Pinus > Pinus albicaulis. The sequence continues at coordinate 85,859 of JAXQQM020057922.1, forward strand.
AAGAACTGCGCAAGAACATATCAAGAGGAAAAATAAAGTATGGAAGATCCCCTCAAGATCCAGTTATGGTAAGGATAAGTAAGTTGACATCAGAAATTGTAAGTCAAGTTGAAATTAACAATTTTCTAGAAATTCTTGGTAATTTAAATGAACAAATTGATATGCTAAGAATGAAAAACCAACAAAAATTTGAGAATGCTAATTCATTTATATTTTTCCCCAAATGTAGAAAGAAACATGCCTTGCATTAATGTCCACTTGATAACATTAAAAATTGTTAAATATGTGCAGGATCACATACTACTAAATATTCCCATCATTACCAAGGTTAAAGGAAATTTACCAAGAAGCAAATCAAACACTAGAACAATATTGTTATGTAGCTCCAAGAAGATCATGGAAACCTCATCAACCTGGCATGATGCAAGATCCTAATTCTCAATTTCAGGGTTATGCACAACAATCTCAAAGTAATTGGAAAACACCCTTGCCTTGGAAACCTTGTCCATCTCAATCCCAACCTCAAAACCAATCTTGGCAATAAGTTTGGCAAAGGCCTTACAGAAGAAATCCATTGTATCCTCAATATTTTCCTCACTATCCTCAATACCAATCTCAATGCTATCCATACCATTCACCTCCATCACAACATCAAATTCACCCTCATTTTACCTCAATTCAACCTTTCCCATTACCATCCACACAAGAACTCCAAAGATCCATTCCCACTCACTACTGTACAACCATTTTATATCCCCCAACAATAAAACACCTCAATCCACCTACAATGTTGAGGTATTGCAAAATTATTCACCAACTATCATTGAAGAACAACAACCAGAAGAAGAAGATTCAGATAGAGTCCAAGAATTATGGATTCTTGTCAATAAAGAGCAGTTGTTGGAACCTGATATTGAAAAGTTTATTGCATGCCTATCACTAGATTATATGAATGAAGATCACATCTCTGAAGACTTGCATTGCATGATAGCAGGAAGCCAAGGAAGACAATATTACATTGAATCTTGGTTCAAGACAACCATTGGATCACAATACTCAATTCTTCAGTATTTTCTGACATAATCCTAATCAAGAATTAGGAAAATTTTGAGATCTAAAATGGGCCTCCTAAGGAAATTATAAAATAAGAGTGGAAATAATAAAATAATATTAGAGGGAAAAAGTAAAAACTAATTTTTCAACTCGTATTTTCAACTTATCTCCCTATGGGTTTACTCAAATTCCGAGTGGAAACACTCATTGGATGAAGAATTTGATTCCTCATCCAAGGAGTACCCATCTTCCATACTTTCTATGGACCCTAGTACATGAAAAATGATAAATACATGAAAAACGTGATTGCAATCACGTTTTTTCATGTATTTCTCATTTTCCATGTGGCAGGGTCCATTAAAAGTAGCCAACATGGGTACTCCTTGGATGAGGATTTAAATTTTTCATTCAACGAGTACTCCCGCTCGAAATTTGAGTAAAACCTTAGGAAGATAAGTTGAAAATATGACTTCAAGGAGTAGTTTTATTATTTTATTATTTTTTAATCTTTTTACTTTTTTATTCCAAAAATGGTGAATCATCCCCCATGGTTGAAATCACGATCTTGAATCCTATTGGTTCTTATAAATTTCATTTTGGTTGTACATTTTTCTTAGGAAGCCCATTTTAGACTTCAAAATTCCCCTAATGGTAGTTCGTCTCTCATATACTGGTGCATATCGATATATTTCAATCCTTCATATGAGTTTATCTATAATCTTGTTACACACATGGTTCCATTGGAAGTATTCATATACTTCAATGAGATTTATTTTTCAAGTAGAATAGGACATAAAAAGAAAAGTTCTATTGTGAAAACCAACTTGTTGGCGCAATTGGACATGAGCTTTGCCTGAAAACTAGGCAACTAACGAGCAAAGTTCAAAATAAGCTCTTTAATTTTATGATGTTTTCAATCTTTTCTTATGTTTATTCAAATAATTTTTGGTTCTATGCTCGATTTGGCTGATGTGGGATTCCTTAAGGCCCACATTCCAACAAATCTTGTCCCATCGACCTCAACACCTTATCTAGTATCAAGACTAGAGACTGTTTGGAGTGCCTTGAAACTTGCATACATCAATAGTAAGCCTCCTCATTGACAACAATGGGAATAAAACAATGTCTCTTGATTGTTAGATCTTGTAGGCGACTCGACTTCAACACATTCATTCGTCCCTGTCAAGATGCACTCATGTACACTATCGATGAGCTGTGTCACATTGGTTAATGATTTTCATCATTGATCGGTAATCCAATGATTTCTTCCCATGCTCGACTTCGACACATTCATTCTCATAGCAGGAAATGTAACATGAATTTTGGCTTCGATGAAGACTAATGGTTTTATGGAATCAACAAATTTAAGCAATACATTTTATTGGTTGTAGCAGCATGTTCATATTTTTATCCTTCAACAACAACATGATGGCACCATTACACCTTTTTCATTCATTTCATTTTCAAGAAAAACAATAAATTTGGGCCTATTTCAATCAATATGCATTATGTTTCATGGTTTCTACTTCAAAATGCAGTACACTATCCAAATCAGCAATTCAACTTGGAAAAGAAAAAAAAAAAGAAAAAAAAAATTCTGCAAAAATTGACATTTTTTTTCAACAGATGTGGAAAGTTGCAGTTTCTGTAGCTATTGCGGTAACAACTTGTTTTCACTAAATCAACTTGTTCCAGAGGCAGTTTTGACCACCACGATACCGATTGAATACCATGTAAATCTCAATTAATTACACATTTGGGTTTAGTCACATGTGTTATTTCAATAATATTATATAGGGTTTAAAATAATAACACTAATTTAGGGTTGAGGTAGCAATAGAACTGCCTTGAAGTTTGATGAAATAGGCCCATCCTTGTTGTTTGAAGAGATGCGATGAAAAAATATAGAGAGCCATAATGTAGATTCCTTGTCTATAAGAGGACAGTCCTAGAACAGAAACCCAAATAAGTCCTCGACTGGGAGATCTAAATTTAGAGGGAGATATAAATCTCCAGGAAAATTTGTAAAGGTATGCTAGAAATGTGGAAAGGAAGGGCACTACAAAAAGGATTGTAAATCTAAAATTCATGAAAAAGGAAATGGATATAATGATGCTTATGCTCCTCAACCCTAAATTAGTGTTACTATTTTGAACCCTATATAATATTATTGAAATAACACGTGACTAAACCCAAATGTGTAATTAATTGATATTTACATGGTATTCACTCAGTATCGTGGTGGTCAATAATGTAGGCCAATTTGTGGGAGACATAATTTCCACATACAAATTTTGATTAAGGTTATTTTCACAATGTTGGAAATATTTTGGTGTGAAAAATAAAATTGGGGATCTATAGACATGCTCATGAAGTTTTAACCCAAAAAAAATTCATTTGATGCTTCAAAACATCTATTGAAGGTTTTGGACCCTAAATCACCAAACTAGGACCCACCTCTAAAATGGACCTTACAAGCTAATTATTTCAACTCTTCTCACTAGGAAATACCAATATAGATGGAAAATTATAAAATGATCCATTATATATCATATCTACCTATATATATAGGATTTTTTTCCCAAAAACTATTACTAAATGAAGTTAGTAAATTCTTCGTCTACCTTCTCCTTAGAGTACCAGTTAGCCTTGCCTAGAAGTTGCAATTTCAACCATATTTGTTAGAGTTAACGCTACACTTCTTTCATAGTTGTCAACTTCTTATACAAAATTGTATCTTCTATGAGAAATAATTGAGTTTATTGTGTTAAATCCTCTATGATAGGTAGGATCCACTCCTCAATGATATGAAGGACAAAATACACATTTTACTAATATATCATGGAAGGCTCACCCACATTCTTTAATATTTTAAAATGACCATATGTGTTATACAATATTTTTTCACACTCCCTGTCTCATGCTCTGAGCTGTCAAAATTTTCCCCAAATGTCGCGAAGTGACAACAACTGTTAATTTGTTCACCATGAAAACATGATAATAGCATCCCTGAAGAACAAAAGAAGAAATGCCTTGAAGAAATTCTGGAAAGTCTTGCCAAAAACCCTATTTGTAGGCCCAGCACGGTCCTCATAACTTATTCCTTGTGCTTGCCACCTTCACCAATAAATGTTTATAGCGCTGCCAACGTGGGAATTTAAGTGAAAAATCGCGCTACTCCTCTTCAGGTAGTTTCTCTAAAAATGGAGGAGAATATTCTCTTACTAGAAGCCTCGAGAATGGAGAATTGGTTACTGGTGAATAAGGAATGGGTCTAGATATCCCATTTCAAGCCTTTGATCCTAATATTAGGGATCTACCCCTTAATATGTTGACCTTATTCCCACTTTTTGTGGATCCCTAAGTACCTCTCCTTCCCTATAAATTAATTCCCTACGTTCCTCAAAGGGTTGATCTTTTCTGGTTGCCATCCTTGCACTCAGTTGTGACTAAATTCTGTCATTTTTTGAAGGAGAAAGGAGTGCTTGAAGGTCTTGGCTAGGACTTGGAAACTCATCCAAAAGAGGCTTCAAACATCATAGCTAAAGTGGTTTTATGCTTCCCTTACTTTCTATTAATAATACATTGTGTTTTTGCTTCCCATAAATGTGTAAATCATTACTCATTTACTATGAGACTCTTTGATCTTTCATATAGTTTATGTTAGAATGAATTATGCTATGTATACTTTTTTCATCTCTATTTGATCTTCCTTACAGGTATTCATCCACAACAACGTAAAGAGGATTGGAATTGGAAGCAAGAAGATCAGGAAATAACACCAATGGGAATTAGCATTAGAATGAGGTAGGCCATCTATCTTACTTTTTACTTTCTTAATGATGCTAGAAAATTTACATATATTTGTCCATTTTGTTGCTAGATCCTTCCTTTATGACTAGAGATATTGCTTCTCTCCACAGAAGGGATTGTATGTACAACAAAATTGTGACTTCGCTAGGGAGCCTATAGCCCTTTCAATCCTCCATTTTGATTGCTTTTGAGTATGTACTCTGATTAGTCTATATTTTAGGGTATCAATTCTATCTTTTTGCTCAAGATTTTTTTTGTTTTTTCCAATAATTTCTCTCTTAGCGTGTTTTTACCAAATTAGTCGAGCTCTCAGTGTTGCTTTTTCCAGAAACAACTGCACTTGAACCGTTGGTTCTAACTCTCTGCCTGTGTTGGTCTTTGAATTTGAGAATTTTTAAGGTTTCCACTTAAAATTATAGTGTATCCTGATCTCTAAGGTCATCCTCTTGCTCTGGGTGCATCAAATTTTGTTTGTTTCATGTTAGTTTCTTTGTGGCGTGCAAAATTCCACCCCATACTTGAAGTAGTGAAAGTGGAATTTTTGTTGGGTCTTTGATTCTTTGAGTCCATTAAAATTGATGCTCATTGCTTTTATGATTAGAAGGAATACATATTTGTTATTGATTAATCATATTAGTTCTTTTGAGACCATAAAAGAAATCAATTTTTCATTCATTTAGTTTCCATTTTATTTTTTGTTTCTCTTTGCGGGAGAAAAAGTTATTGCACTTGCTCTTGTAATTTTGATATATCATGTTGCACTTCTTCCTCTTCATGAGTCATAGTAGAGCCTTCTAAAGGCTTAATGGGTGTTGAATTATTTTTATGGGTTATTTTAGAACCAAATATTTATATCTATGCTTCAATATGCTTTTGAAACTGTTGAGCTTCAAAGATGTTCTTCTCTTCCACCACATTCCACTTCATTTCCTTTGTCCATTATTAATTTCAGGCTTAAATGATCAATAATATTAGTTAAAATTTCTTTGAGATTGTATATAATGTCTAACTTGCTATGTTTTCATGATTTCGTTGTTGTAGTACTTTTTGACTACACCTAGCTACAGAATGCAGACATTTTGTAGCTAGTTTCCGATTCTGCAGCTGTCTTCATGTCTACGCAGGTTCCAGGTGTCATCTCAGGGAAAAACACATATGGTCGTATTCCACATCATTCCCTCATCATTTTTTTCTCCCCACGAAGTCTGAGTTAAAGTATCAAAGTGGTTATGCACGAAGAAGAGAGGTAGTTTCCTATCAAAACACGGACTCTACAGATGTCCGCAGTAAAGCACAAGAATGTTAATAAGAGTTTTAATTTGATTAGGAATGGGAAAGACACTTATCCCTATTTTTCTCAAGAAGTAGTTATGTAATTTCATTATAAGTATGACTCGGGAGACCGAGAAACTATTGGTTAGATTTTGTTTTTGTTGCTAGATTTTGGAAGGCCGTAAATACTCTGTTTTGAAGAATTTCTCCTTTAATGAAAGAGACATCATTTTATTGCACAAGCTGAGTCAATATTGAGTAGATCCACGTGCTGATCCGGTGGTAGAGGGCCCCTACTGCCCGTGAAGCGTTATGCATTTGGTTTAGATAAGTAGCCGTAGCTTTGTTTCATTCTCAATTTAAATAGTTTTCTGAACTTTGCTTACATTGGATACTACAATTTAGCTTTGTTCTCATGAAGTATTCCAAAATATCACTAATCCGGAATGAGGCATAATTGTAGCAATTTAGAACTTTACGTTTTTATGTTCAATTGTAATTAGTTGTTACAACTAGTCCTATTCTCATTAATCTCTTCCAAAATATCACTAACTCTGGATAAGACTTAGCTGTGGTGTTTTAGTTTACCTGCGTATTGTTATGTTTTTATGCCCATTTGCACTGAATGATACAGCCAGACTTGTTTGTACAAACTATTCCAAAATATCACTCATCTTGAACAAGACAGGGCTGTAGTATTTCATATAATTAGTTGCATTTTAGCTCAGTCAATACTCCGGAGGTAGATGTCATTCTAGTTTAATTCTGTCACTATATTTCAAGCTTGATAATGGTACTCTAGTTTAACTTTGTTCACTGTATTAGTATCATTCTAGTTCAGCTCCAATTCATTTCAAGTTAGATAATAGCACTCTAGTTTAGTCTTAGTTCACTATATTAGCATTCTAGTTTAGTTGTTATCCATTGCATTTTAAATTGTATTAGTTGTTAAATTTAGATACCACGGTCTTCATTATCTACAAAACTTCTTTTGTTATAACTTCATATTAATACATCATCATCTGGACAGAAGCTAGTAATATCAGTTTAAGGCCTTGAGTATTTTGCAACCTTTTTACAATTTCACAAACAAGCCTTCTCTCAAAGACTATTCTAAAAAGAAATCTATAACTTTTGAATGAGGCCTAGTAGTGCTAAATTGAGTTGCAGAATAGAATTAGAAGTTAGTTTAGAGTAGAAATATTATTGTGCTACAAATTTTCTTTTCCAATTATGTTCCAATAAACCTTTAACCATGGATGAGATGTTGTAACATTGTAAGTTGATTGTTGACTTAGGAAAACCTCAATTGCACTAAAAACTTATCCTTTTCTCAAGCTATTCCAACATATCTCTAAATGAATGAATTGGATGAGTTCATGATATGGGTTACTGAGTTCATGTTGTGATTTGTTTCTTTTCTATGAGTCCTTATCAAGCTTTGCATTTTCTGTCCTTTAGTGCACACCTAGTTTAGAATAGTTTCACTCTGTTTTAGTGTAAACTTCTTAGCTCTTTTTCAACATAAAAACCATAAAACCAAAAACATCATAAAAACACTAAACACAACGTAGTGAGAAACAGATACCTAGGCACATACAGTGCACCACACTTCAGCAGTTTACTAGCCCTAGTTGACAATTAATGACCTCAATTTAGGAACACTAAGTTGAGCACAACATTTTGGCACCGTTTCCGGGGAAGTGTAACTAGGTAGCCTTGTTTCTTATCACCCAAAAACAATGATATGCGTAGAGAAAGAGACTCAAGGGGTAGATTCATAAGAAGCAGAAGCTTGATTCCTAGAACACCACTTGTTTCACCAAGACCTAGAGCCAACACACCTCCAACTCAAACCCACATTCCATCCTTTACTGATCCTATACTTCCAGAGAACTTAAGATCAGATATTCCATTAGAAAGACCTTCTACTTTACCCATTGAGCCTGTCTTAGAAGGAGATTCAGGAACCCCTGCTAGGGACATAAAATTTTCAACTTCTACAGAAGAATCAACTATGGCAGAAGAAGGGGGAGGAGGAGTTTTTAATGGAGAACACACACTATTTGGAGGGGGTAGAGGTAGAGGTAGAGGAGAAGGAGGTAGAGGTGTAGAAGGAGAAGGAGGTAGAGGAAGAGGTAGAAGAGAGATGGGAAGCTCTTTTTGGTTTCCTATAGTAGATGAAGAAACCAATACAACCATGAAAAACATTTCACCCTCTGTCCTTCCAAACTTCTATGGACTTAAAACTGAAGATCTTGAAACCTTCCTATTTGAATTTGAAGTCCTATGTAGAACTTATGACTACTTACAAGATGCTCAAAAACTTAAACTATTTCCTTCAACATTGAAAGGAGCAACATTGAAGTGGTTTATGAGTTTGATCAACAGTTCTATTAGGACATGGGAAGACATGAAACAAGCATTTATAGAGAGGTATTTGGATTATTGTATGCCATTCAATCATAAGGAGGAAGTGTTTAAGATGCTACAAAAAGAAGATGAAAACTTGGAAGATTTGTTGGAAATATTTCATTACAACATCAAAAGAGCAAAAATGGAAAACTTAGACCAAGACACCTTAAAATCTATCTTGTTGAAAACAATTAGGGATGAATGGTTAGATATCATTAACATGATGGGAAAAGGGGATATATCTCAGCTCACATTACCTGAAATAGCTGAATTATGTATCAACCTTTCAAGAGGGAAATCTAAAACTGTAAAAGGACCAAGAGACCCTGCTCTTGCAAGGGAAAGTAAGTCTGCTTCTGGGACAGTAAGTAGGGCAGAAATAGGACATATGCTTGATGAGTTCAAATCTGATATCTTGGGGAGTCTTAGTGAACAAATAGACACCCTTAAGTTACAAAACAAGAAAAAAGCTAAATCTGATGCCTTAGCAATCTTTTGTCCCAAATGTAGAAAGAAACATGCCTTGAGAGAGTGCCCTTTGGATGCCAAAGTTGTGGAGACTTGTGTAATTTGTTCAGAAAAACATGAAACCAAGAGTTGTCCTTCACTTCCTGGTCTTAAAGCTGTCTTTCAAGAAGATACTCCTACAAGTTCCACAGAATCTCTCAATTTTGTCTCTAGAAGGCCTTAGCAAGGACCTCAAACACAAGGATTCCATGATCAAATGTATAATCAACCTCCACCAAATTGGAATTCTTGGCAGCAACCTTGGCCCCAATTTCAAAATCAATCACAAACCTAGGCGCAAGGAGCACAAAATCCCTATGGAAGATACTCTCAGTATTACCAATATCCACCATCCTATCCACCATATCCACATTTCTCTCCTCAACAAAATCCTCAAAATCCACAACATCAAAATCAACCACTTCCATTACCATTTCCTCAGAAAACAAATCAGTTGCCTGCCCAACCCATACCAAACCCCAACAATAAAAATCCTCAGAACACATACATGATAGAAGGCCAACAATTTCCAACTTATTTGATTACTCCTTTAGACCTTAGTGATGTTCAACTTAGGTCTGGAAGAATACTTGAAAAGAGGAAACCTTCTGTAATCATACAAGAGCAAGACAATTCTGAGGAAGATTCTCTACGGGTAAATAAAAGTCTTGAAGAGAACACAACTTTCCAAGACTCAACCATTGAAAAATCAAAACAAAAAGAACCAATAATTTCAACTCCTATATTAGAGCATCCATCAACATCCACTTCTACACCTCCCTTCCCAGAAAGATTACAAATTGATAGGGGTGTAGAAAAACAAATTATGATGCCTAATTATGATTTCCTAGATGAGATGAGAAATGTTTGTATTAAGATCCCATTATTGCAAGCCATCAAGGAAATTCCAATCTTAGCAAAAACAATAAAGGAGTTGAGCATGAAGAAAACAAGAAAAAGAATAAGAGAGATAAAGAAAATTAAACTGGCAGGAAAAATAGCAGATATCATGATGGGTAAGATTGCTATTCCAAAGTATCTAGACCCAAGAAATCCAGTTGTTAAAATTCACATCAATGGAATTGAGATCCAAAACACACTCATTGATTTAGGAGCAACAATCAATATCATGAGTAGACAAATCATGGATAAACTAAAACTTCCTAATCTTCTCTTTACACCCACATTATTACAATTAGCAGACAGATCTGTGATTAAACCTGATGGGGTAATAGAAGACATTCCAGTGTCCCTATATTCTTGGGAGTACCCTGTGGATTTCATGATCCTAACTCCTAAGAATAATCTAGGAGGACACCCTATTATATTAGGAAGACCTTGGTTAGCTACAACTAATGCTTTCATTAGTTGTAGATCCGGTGATATGTATATCTCTGATGGTATTTCAACCAAGAAATTTACCTTGTATCCTCCAGCAAGAACAATTACAGAATTAGATGATACTCAATGGATAGAGGATGAAGAAGACTTACAACCTCTCTTCACAATTTTAGAAATTAGTGAAGATAGCCAAATTCTGAATACCTTGGAAAAATTTGAATCCTCTTCGGAATATAAACATGAACAATTTCAAGAAGAATCCAACATTGAGTTTTTGTCATCAAGGTAGATGTCTCTCTATTCCATGGATAAATTTGGCAGCTCTACAATTGAGATATTTTTAGGCAAAAATTTAAATATAAACAAGAACCTAGAGAGATCTCAACAAGAAGAGCTAGTCAAGATATTACAAAGACATTCTTCTGCATATGCATGGGAGTACAATGATATGAAAGGGATAAGCCCCAAGACTTGCACTCATCACATCTACATAGAGGAAAATTGTAAACCAATCAGACAACCTCAGAGAAGGATGAATCCAAATCTTAGGGAGATTGTTAAAGAAGAATTGCATAAATTATTGAATGTCAACTTTATCTATCCTATTTCAGATAGTCAGTGGGTTTCTCCTTTGGTAATTGTGCCAAAGAAAAATGGTAAATGGAGGGTATGTATTGACTACTGGGAATTAAACAAAGCTACTCTTAAAGATCATTTTCCCTTACCCTTCATAGATCAGGTGTTAGACACATTAGCTGGAAAAAAGTACTTCTCATTTTTAGATGGGTTTAGTGGTTATAATAAAATCCAAGTAGCACTGGAAGATCAAGAAAAAACCACATTTACCTGTCCTTGGGGTACCTATGTTTACCGAGTATTTCCATTTGGACTATGCAATGCACCCGCAACATTTCAAAGGGCAGTCCTAGGAATTTTTTCAGATCTAATACACGATTGTGTAGAGGTATATATGGATGATTTCACAGTTTATGGAAACACACTTGAAGAAGCCTTAGAAAACTTGAAAAAAGTCTTAAAGAGATGTAAAGAAGCAAATCTTTCACTAAGTCATGAAAAGTGTTTTATGATGTTTACTGAAGGAATTGTTTTGGGTCATCACATTTCAGGGGATGGGATTAGAGTTGATGAGTCAAAAGTTGAAGTCATCTCTAACTTATCTATTCCAAGTTGTCAAAAATATGTTAGGAGTTTTCTTGGATTTATAGGATATTATCGAAGGTTTATAGAAAACTTCACCAAGATAGCATCTCCACTTTTCAAATTACTTAGAAAAGACTGTGAATTCAAGTGGAATCTCAATTGCCAGTTAGCCTTTGAGACCCTGAAAACAAAAATCTCTGAAGCACCTATTTTAATGGGACCTAACTGGAAGCTACCTTTTCATATTTCAACAGATGCCTCAGATACAGCTCTAGGAGTAGTATTGGGACAAAAAGACCTGATTCCTTATGCCATCTACTATACCAGTAAAAATTTGACTCCTGCAGAGTTAAACTATACTGTAACTGAAAAAGAGTTTTTAGCTGTTGTTCATGCCATAAACAAATTTAGACACTATATAACGGGCTATGAAACTTTTGTTCACACTGATCATTCTGCAATTAGATATCTAATGGACAAATCAATCACTAATGGTAGAGTTATAAGATGGTTATTGCTTTTACAAGAATTCAACATTACCATTCTAGATAGGCCTGGAAAACAAAACACAGTAGCTGATTTCCTATCTAGACTCCAAAACATCAAAGATGACACTCCAGTTGAAGATCAATTTCCTGATGAATATTTTTTTGCAATTTCTACTCAAACTCCTTGGTTTGCTGACATTGCTAATTATTTAGTTTCAGGAAAATTTCCTTCAATAATGAATGCAAGAGATAAAAGAAAAATCATTTATGATAGTGCAAAATATTCATGGGTTGCTAATGAGTTGTACAAGACAGGTCCATATTTTATCATTAGGAGATGTGTTCGGGAAGATGAGATGCCTGAGATTCTCAAAGCATGTCATGATGAACCTTGTGGCAGACACTTTGCTGATAAGAGGACAGCCTATAAGATCCTTCATTTAGGATATTATTGGCCATCCTTGTTTAAAGATGCTAAAGATTATGTTAAAAGGTGTGACAGTTGCCAAAGGGGAGGGAAAAATGCGAGAGGGGTGAATCAGTATTTAAGGCTGAACAATTTTTCTTTCCTTTCTCTTAAAAAAAAAAAAACCATATGTTACAGTACTGCATTCAACATGTATGTCCAGATATCTTATTATGTCTTTACTTAGAGAATTGCATCAGATAAGCATTAAGCATGAACAGAAATAATAGAACAAACCATTAACCATGAACAACACATATGGACACCAGGATTTAAGGTGGAAATCCAATTCGGGAGAAAACCACCGCTGCTGTAATCTCAATATTCAATATTTTATTATAGAGAAAACCTTTTACAATATATGTTGGTGCAGACTCATACCAGCACGCAGGCACCCACCTGCAGAAGGCTACAACCTTCTCTCGTTTACCAGCCTTTCCTGGAAGGGAGCTTCAACCCCCTGAACGTAACACCAGTTTCTACTGGCAGAAAACTTCTACTTCCAAAATGAAGGCTTCAACCCTCAGACTCACCGGATTCATATGTTTTCTTCAGCATTCATGCACTAGCTCTTCATTGTTTCTTCGTCCATCGTTCAAGACCAGAGGTTCATTCAGATTTTTCAGTTAAGAACAGAGTTCGCCCATCCAGACATTCCTTCAAGAGCTTCATTCATTCATCACCCTTATGCATGCACATGTTAGTCGATCTGATCATCATATTTACAGGTGCACCCTCGATTCAGATATATCAGGGGTTTATTCATATAGATATCTCCAAAGGAGATTCGTTTTCTTATCAACCCTTTCACGCACACACTTTCTTCATAATTCTCATTCCTTTATATAGTTTTCGTCCTTATTAAAAACCATGGGTCAAAACTAATGGTATTCCTGGACGGTATTACCCTTACGTACCTCTATGATTTCTTTTAATTTATTTATCAATTTAAAGAAATTGATAAATAAATATATTTATAAAGTTTTAACCCTTCAGACTTTATAAAACATCCAATGCTTTCAAACAAATTAACCTTTGACCCCCAGGGCCCACAATTATAGTCAGAAGACCAATCAAATTCCGCTGCGTATGTCATCATTACGTCACTACGGGGGTTCTTGTGGTACGGAAGAAAATTTTGGCTGGTGCCCCCGCACTTAATCTCCACCGTCGATTTCCGGTCAACGCTTGATTGCTTGTTCAACTACGGGGGTACCCCTTCTGAATTTTTAAATATTTATACTGCCCCCGTAATATTATTTTTAATTAAAAATTCAATGAACTTTTAATCCGGGCTTTATATATATAAAAAAAAATCCAATGCTTTCGAATAGTTTAATATTAATAAAACTTTGACCCCTGGCCCACATATGCGCCCCTCTGTACCAAACTAAACTTCGTGCAGGTCCATTTCCCGATCACCGTTGGATCGCGAGCCTCCAAGATCGACGGATTTCTCTTGGGCAATTTGCACGGGCAATAACGCGCGATGGCACGTCGTACTGTGTTAATCTTCGCACACCTTTTTTAACCTTCGCGCATCTTCCACAAATAATGACCGTCCGATGACCCCCTTTCAGATCGACGACGCACAAGCAATTTCGCTGGCCGTCCTGGGTCGATTGTTAACGTGCGAAGGACTATCATTATCGTGCGCTTGGCGGTTTTGCAGAGACGTGTGTCAACATCTGTATGGAATCGCTGCCAATCCACGAAATACCACGTATCGACGAAAGGTGGTGCGAAATAACCCACGGTTTCGCTCCAACCCGTCGTCACTGTTCCTCTCGGTCACGGTTCCGTCTAAGCACTTGGTTCCGTCAAACTTATTGTTTAAACGATTAAAAACCCTGCTTCAGTGTTTTATTTATATAATCGATTTATTCATGCTCCAGGTTCTATTACACAGACAACGCCGAGACTCGTAGACCTTCCATACCTACACAGAGGTAGAGGCGTATAATTCCACTGTCGATCGTATTGGTTCCTCGAACAACTTACAGAACCAGAGTACCATTAATCCCTCCATTATGCATATTTACTTCACAGTGTCGTGACCTTAGCAACCTGATATCGTATACAACTTCACGAATCTCCTCCTTCCACAGAAGCGAGATGGTCTGAGCATCACTCTCATGCTTTTCACAATTCAAGCTATCTATACGGGCATAATCCCAACTGTCAATAACACATGATTTCACCAATGTCCACAGAGACTCAAATATTCTGCTGAATATATAAGTCATGGAGAGTTTAGAACCAATCCCTCATCACCATATACGAATGAATAAGAGTTTCACTCATTCTTCTCAATTTGCCTCTGTCTCTGGACAACTCTGCTTCAATTCCCTGCTTATCTTTGTAAATGCATTCTTCCTTTGTTCTTTGCTGCTGATCGTTGTTTTCTGCAACTTTGTTGTTCTTCTTTGTTACCCATGCCTTTGCCAATTCCTTTGCCATATCCTTTGCCATCAATGACAATATTCCAACAATCTCCCCCTTTGGCATTGATGGCAATACTCTTCCTTTGATGACCTGATAGACACCCTTTGTTGCGTTTCCTCCCCCTTTGACATCAATGGCAAAGAGTTTGATCAAGAACCATTGAACCAACAGTCCCATGCTCCCCCTGAGATCATGCTGCATCTTCAAACATAATATGACCAACAATTCATCCTTTTTACATGACCAATGCTCCCCCTGAGCCTGTGCATTCAGACAGCACCTCATAACCAATTGAGTCTTATGTAATTAAGTAGACCTGATCCTCTGCATGGCAGAGACTACTCCCAGTTTCTGTCTGAGATATTCGAATGCTTCCCTGGGTAGAGGTTTGGTAAATATATCAGCAACTTGTTCTTTGGAGGAAACATATTCTAATTTCACCTTTTGCTCAAGCACTTGTTCTTGTAAGAAGTGATATTTGATGGGAATGTGCTTGGTCTTGGAATGCATAACAGGATTCTTTGAGATACTGATGGCACTTGTATTATCACACATAATGGAGATAGGAGGTGAAAATTTGATTTGAAAGTCTTGTAGGGTTTGCATCATCCAGAGAAGTTGAGTGCAACATGATGCTGTAGCCACATATTCTGCTTCTGCTGTAGATAAGGAAATGGAGCTCTGCTTCTTGCTAAACCAAGATACTAACCGGGGTCCCATAAAGAATGCACCACCACTAGTGCTTTTCCGATCATCAACACTTCCAGCCCAATCTGCATCAGTGTATGCATGAAGAGTAAGATCAGCCTTCTTTGGATACCATAGTCCAAAGTCTTGAGTTCCTTGTAGATATTTGAATATTCTTTTCACAGCCTGAAGATGAGACTCTTTTGGATTAGCTTGGAATCGTCCAAGAATCCCAACTGCATGCATGATGTCTGGTCTTGTCCCAGTGAGATAAAGAAGACTTCCTATCATAGATATGTATTCTGGTTGATTCACGGTGGGGGAATCATCATTAGAGCTGAGATTACATCCAGTTATCATTGGTGTACTTACAGGTTTACAATCTTCCATGCCATATTTCTTCAGGATTTGCTTGAGGTATTTAGCTTGTGATAAGAATATGCCATCTGTTGCTTGTTGCACTTGCAAGCCAAGAAAGAATGTTAGTTCCCCAAGTAATGACATTTCAAATTCTTGCTGCATATCAGAAGCAAATTTTTGACTCATAGACTCTCCATTACTTCCAAAAATTATATCATCAACATATACAACTACAATCAATAATTTTTCATTTTCAGTTTTTGTGTATAAGTTGCTATTAGCAGACCCCTTTGAAAATCCTTGTTGATGAAGATGTTTGTCAAGACGATAGTACCATGCCCTTGGAGCTTGTTTGAGACCATATAGAGCCTTTTTAAGTCTACAAACAAGTTTTTCATCATTTCCCAAAATGAATCCTTCTGGTTGTTCTATATAAACTTCTTCTTCTAAATCACCATTGAGAAAAGAAGATTTAACATCCATTTGATAAAATTTGATTTGTTGGAAGCTTGAAAATGCAAGAAACATTCTTATGGCTTCAAGTCTGGCTACAGGAGCAAAGGTTTCTTCAAAGTCTATACCTTCTTGTTGAGCATACCCTTTGCACACAAGTCTAGCTTTAATTCTTATAACATCCCCATTCTCATTTAGCTTGTTTTTGAATATCCATTTAGTTCCAATGACATTTTTGTCATGAGGCCTTGGTACTAACTCCCAAGTGTGATTCTTTTCAATTTGATCAAGCTCTTCATTCATGGCTTGAATCCAACATTCATCTTTGCTAGCTTGACTGACACTGTGAGGTTCAACCATGGATAGAAATGCCAGATTGCTAGAAGATCCCACAAGAGTCCTTCTTGTTTGTACACCTGATTCCTTTTCTCCCAAAATTTGAGATTTTGGATGATTCTTTTGGACATATCTAGATGGAGCCTTTTCAAACAGCTCTTCTTCAGGTTCTTCACTGGGTGTACTGTTTGTATCATTATTGTTTGATGTAGAAGGATATGTGTCCTCATCATCTTCATCTGTTGTTTGCTTTTCTTCTTTTGGGGCTGCATCAATAACAACATCAATACATTCAAAAATCTTTCGAAGTCTTTTATTGTAACATTTATATGCCTTACTCCTAGAGGAGTAACCAAGAAATATTCCCTCATCAGCTCTGGGTTCAAACTTGCCAAGTTTTTCATCATTATTTTTGATAAAGCATTTGCTCCCAAAAATTCTAAAATTCTTTATAGTGGGAGGATTACCATACCAGAGTTCATATGGAGTTTTATCACTATTTACACGAAGATGTGCTTTGTTGAGAATGTTTGCTGCTGTATGTGCTGCTTCTCCCCAAAATGTGTCAGGTGTTCCAGAATCATCAAGCATAGCTCTAGCCATTTGTTGAATTGTTCTGTTCATTCTCTCTACAA
This sequence comes from Pinus albicaulis, assembly GCA_034641835.2. Classification (NCBI taxonomy): domain Eukaryota; kingdom Viridiplantae; phylum Streptophyta; class Pinopsida; order Pinales; family Pinaceae; genus Pinus; species Pinus albicaulis. The sequence continues at coordinate 103,291 of JAXQQM020057922.1, forward strand.
CACCATTCTGTTGTGGAGTGCCAGCTACAGAGAACTGTCTATTTATGTCGTGTTGTTCACAGAATTCAAGAAATTCTTTGGATGTATATTCTCCTCCTCGATCAGATCTAAGACACTTGATTTTTAATTCTAATTCATTCTCCACTAGTGCTTTGAAAATCTGAAATTTCTCAAATGCTTCATCTTTATGTTTAAGCAGCCCAATCCAACACATTCTAGAGAAATCATCAATGAATAAGATATAGTATTCTTCACCACGGGGTGAATTTTTCCTCATAGGTCCACATATGTCGGTATGAATGAGTTCAAGAGGTTTACTTGATGATCCTTCCTTGGCATTAAATTGTACCCTGGTTTGCTTACCGAATTGGCAAGATTTGCATATGATATTTTCAGGTAGAGTAATATTGGGAAGATCATGAACAGCTTTAAGTCTACTTGATTTGTTGATTTGAGAGAAGCTCAGATGCCCCAACCTTCTATGCCATAGCCAATTTTCTGAATATTTACTCAAATAACATTGTTCTTTGGGGTTCTTCAATATATACAAGTTGTTTGGAGTTCTTTTTCCTTTTATAATTGCTTTACCTGTATCAAGATCACGTACCACACATTCTTTTGAACTAAAGACAACTTCAGTTCCTTGATCACACATTTGACTTACACTTAACAAGTTATGCTTTAATCCATCCACATACATGACTTCATTAGCTTTCACCTTATCCTTCAGGAAGACAGACCCTTTACCTTTAATTACCGCAGGAGTATCATTTCCAAATGTAACATTCTTCTCCTTTTCTAGAGCACTATATGCAAGAAGTTTGTCTTTATCACCTGTCATGTGTCTTGAGCATCCACTATCAATGTACCATTGGTTCTCTTCATCTTCTGCAAATAACGCTATGCCACAATTTTCAACCTGTAACTCCTTATTTTTCCATACTTTGGATCTTGAAGGAACATGTTCTTTTGGCTGAACTTTGCTCCTGCATTCAGATTCTTCATGGCCAAAGTTATTGCAATAAGTGCATTCAACTTCATTTTGAAGAGGAGAAAAGTTGTTATAAGTATTATTCTTTGCTTCAATATCAGCCCTTTTATTTCTTGCTTCTCTTGTCATAATAGTTTTATATGCTACACATTGAATAGCTTTATGACCAAAATTGTGACATGAGAAACATTGTCCATTGAAGAAGAAATTTCTGCGATCATAAGATCTTCTATATGAATTTATCTGTTGATTGGTGTTTCTTTGAAAGACATTCCTGTTAGTGTTCCTTGAATTGAAATGATCATGCTTTACCTGTAAAGATTCTTTATCCCCTTGCTGAGTGGCAGCATGTTGTAAACCAGCTGTAACTGCTTTTAGATAATTTGGTGCTGAAGCCTGAGAAGATTCTTCGATATATCCAAGACCTGTCTTTATAAGAGGAGAACGTTGTACCTTGATAATCTCATCTAAGGTTTCATACCCTTTAGCAAATCTAAGATTCAGATTCTTTACTTTCTCAAGTTCTTTTCTTAGATCTACTACTTCACACTCTAATTTCTCATTGTGTTTCTCTTTATCTTCAAGCTGATTTTTCAGAGTTTCTATGATTATTTTGCTCTCTTCTAAGCAAATTTTGAGTTTATTGTTTTCATTAAGAAAATCACTGTCTTCTAGAGCGTCCACAAAAGTATCCTCTTCTTCTCGAGATTCATTTTCAAATGCCATGAGAAGTCTCAGATCTTGTTCACCTTCTTCCTCACTATCAAATAACCCATCACTATCTTCATGAGTATAGTAACTCCTTTTAGAGCTAAAATGATTCTTAATCCTTCTTGCTACTTCCTTCCCCTTTTTATGTGTTTCTTTATAAGGACAATTAGCAGCATAATGACCAACTCTTCCACAATCAAAACATTTGAAAGGAAGCTTACCTCTGAATCGTCTTGTGCCAAGTTGAAGTTTCTTTACGAAGTTTATCTCATCTTCATCTGAGATATATCCTGATCCTTCTGTTATTTGTACTTCCTTTCCTTTTGTATAAGTTCTAAAGACTGCTTCCTTGACTTCAGATGGTCCTCCTCTTCTCATTTCATATGTAGTTAATATGCCATGAAGTAGTACCACAGTAAGATTTTGAAGGTCCTACTTTTCTTCAAGAGCTGAAACTTTTGACTCAAATTTTGTTGTTAGAGATCTTAAAATTTTCTCAACCAAAGTGGATTCGGTAATTGTTTCTCCTAGATTTCTCATGCGATTTACAATATCATCAAGACGTAGAAAGAAATTTGCAATGCTTTCTTCATTAAGCATTTTAAGATTCTCATATTGGATTCTGAGAGTTTGAAGTTTAGCACTTTTTACCTTTGCATCACCTTCATAGCTTAGAATGATTTTGTCCCATATTGCCTTTGTTGTATTCAGCTGCATGACTTTGACAAATTATGATTCAGTTAGACTTCCTAATAGAGCATTGACTGCCTTTGCATTTGTTTCATAATTCTTTCTTTCCGTTGGATCTGTTGGTACTGAGGCTGGATATTGATATCCTCCTTCAACAATAGCCCATACATCTGCTCCCAGAGACTGAAGATAGGATCTCATCCTTGTTTTCCAAAAGATTAAGTTGTTTCCATTGAAGAGTGGAGGCCTGATAGATGTTGTTCCATCTTGATTGCTCATCTTGAATGATCTTCCTTCTAGCGGCAAAGCTTTATCAGAAGGACCTGCTCTGATACCAATTGTTGGGAAAAATACTGAGAAGGGGGGGTGAATCAGTATTTAAGGCTGAACAATTTTTCTTTCCTTTCTCTTAGAAAAAAAAAAAACATATGTTACAGTACTACATTCAACATGTATGTCCAGATATCTTATTATGTCTTTACTTAGAGAATTGCATCAGATAAGCATTAAGCATGAACAGAAATAATAGAACAAACCATTAACCATGAACAACACATATGGACACCAGGATTTAAGGTGGAAACCCAATTCAGAAGAAAACCACCGCTGCTGTAATCTCAGTCTTTAATATTTTATTATAGAGAAAACATTTTACAATATATGCTGGTGCAGACTCATACCAGCACGCAGGCACCCACCTGCAGAAGGCTACAACCTTCTCTCGTTTACCAGCCTTTCCTGGAAGGGAGCTTCAACCCCCTGAACGTAACACCAGTTTCTACTGGCAGAAAACTTCTACTTCCAAAATGAAGGCTTCAACCCTCAGACTCACCAGATTCATATGTTTTCTTTAGCAGTCATGCGCTAGCTCTTCATTGTTTCTTCGTCCGTCGTTCAAGACCAGAGGTTCATTCAGATTTTTCAGTTAAGAACAGAGTTCGCCCATCCAGACATTCCTTCAAGAGCTTCATTCATTCATCACCCTTATGCATGCACATGTTAGTCGATCTGATCATCATATTTACAGGTGCACACTAGATTCAGATATATCAGGGGTTTATTCATACAGATATCTCCAAAGGAGATTCGTTTTCTTATCAACCATTTCACGCACACACTTTCTTCATAATTCTCATTCCTTTATATAGTTTTCGTCCTTATTAAAAACCATGGGTCAAAACTAATGGTATTCCTAGACGGTATTACCCTTACGTACCTCTATGATTTCTTTTGATTTATTTATCAATTTAAAGAAATTGATAAATAAATATATTTATAAATTTTTAACCCTTCGGACTTAATAAAACATCCAATGCTTTCAAACAAATTAACCTTTGACCCCCAGGGCCCACAACTATAGTCAGAAGACCAATCAAATTCCGTTGCGTATGTCATCATTACGTCACTGCGGGGGTTATTGTGGTACGAAAGAAAATTTTGGCTCGTGCCCCCACACTTAATCTCCACCATCGATTTCCGGTCAACGCTTGATTGCTTGTTCAACTGTGGGGGTACCCCTTCTGAATTTTTAAATCTTTATACTGCCCCCGTAATATTATTTTTAATTAAAAATTCAATGAACTTTTAATCCGGGCTTTATATATAAATCCAATGCTTTCGAATAGTTTAATATTAATAAAACTTTGACCCCTGGCCCACATATGCGCCCCTCCGTACCAAACTAAACTTCGTGCAGGTCCATTGCCCGATCACCGTTGGATCGCGAGCCTCCAAGATCGACGGATTTCGCTTGGTCAATTTGCACGGGAAATAACGCGCGATGGCACGTCGTACTGTGTTAATCTTCGCACACCTTTTTTAACCTTCGCGCATCTTCCACAAATAATGACCGTCCGATGACCCCCTTTCAGATCGACGATGCACAAGAAATTTCGCTGGCCATCCTGGGTCGATTGTTAACGTGCGAAGGACTATCATTATCGTGCGCTTGGCGGTTTTGAAGAGACGCGTGTCAACATCTGTATGGAATTGCTGCCAATCCACGAAATACCACGTATCAACGAAAGGTGGTGCGAAATAACCCAGGGTTTCGCTCCAACCCGCCGCCATTGTTCCTCTCGGTCACGGTTCTGTCTAAGCACATGGTTCCGTAAAACTTATTTTTTAAACGATTAAAAACCCTGCTTCAGTGTTTTCTTTATACAATCGATTTATTCATGCTCCAGGTTCTATTACATAGACAACGCCGAGACTCGTAGACCTTCCATACCTACACAGAGGCAGAGGCGTATAATTCCACTGTCGATCGTATTGGTTCCTTGAACAACTTACGGAACCAGAGCACCATTAATCCCTCCATTATGCAGATTTACTTCACTGTGCCGTGACCTTAGCAACCTGATATCGTATACAATTTCACGAATCTCCTCCTTCCACAGAAGCGAGATGGTCTGAGCATCACTCTCATGCTTTTCACAATTCAAGCTGTCTATACGGGCATAATCCCAACTATCAATAACACATGATTTCACCAATGTCCACAGAGACTCAAATATTCTGCTGAATATATAAGTCATGGAGAGTTTAGAACCAATCCCTCATCACCATATACGAATGAATAAGAGTTTCACTCATTATTCTCAATTTGCCTCTGTCTATGGACAACTCTGCTTCAATTCCCTGCTTATCTCTGTAAATGCATTCTTCCTTTGTTCTTTGCTGTTGATCGTTGTTTTCTGCAACTTTGTTGTTCTTCTTTGTTGCCCATGCCTTTGCCAATTCCTTTGCCATATCCTTTTCCATCAATGACAATATTCCAACACAAAGGGTAGGGAAAACTTTTCCTTCAGGTGAGATGCCATTGCAGCCTCAGGTACATATTGAACCTTTTGAAAAATGGGCTTTAGATTTTGTAGGACCTATTAGTCCTCCATAAAGACAAAAGAAATATATATTAGTTTGCACTGATTATGTTACCAAATGGGTAGAGGCCAAGCCATTACTTTCTGCTACTGAAGCATCTGTAGTTAATTTTCTTTTTGAGGATATTTTTACTCGTTTTGGTG